>ML811569.1:74483-102400 GCA_009831015.1 Picea engelmannii | reverse complement strand
CCCCCCCCCCCCCTCTCGTTAATTTTCGGATGGCAAGGGGGGGTCCGGAATTATTTGTGGTTGTTTGATTTGAGTTTGTGGGCTGTGATGTAAAGTTTGAACTTAGGATATGTTTTCTTTTTAGTCTTTTAATTTTTAATTTTTGTTTTATGTTTTTCTTTGTATGTTTTAATTTATAAATGCTTTGTTTAATATATGTCTTAAGTTACATGTTTGTTTGTTTTTTTAATTGTTTTCTTTTTGTATTATTCAATGGGATTTTATATTAATTAATTTTATTTTAATGTTTAACACTAAACTAGATTAACCAAACTAACTTGATTATTAATTAACTAAATTACTTATTAATTAATTAATGGATTATTTAACTAGTCTAGCCTATCTTAATTAAACTAACCATACTAAATTTTATTACTAACATTATTAACCTATTGAGTTTCTTTTTAACCTAAGTTTGGTTTATGCATGGATGGGTGGTCGAGCGGGATGTAGTTGACTAGACAAAAGGACAAGGGAGTGAGGGCGTGGCGTGGATGAAGGGTGTAGCATAGAGCGGAGGAGGTCTGATGCAATGAATGGATGACACATTAGGACAGGGCCCGCCAGAAAAACCACCTCATTCCGGACCCCGCCCCCCCCACCATTAAAGGTAGAATGGCCGAGGGGGTCCGGAATTGCCTGTAGACTGTCCATCTTCACGTTGTCATGATGACTGTAGATCTGTGCGCACTTGTTAGTCACCATTCCGGACCACCCCCCACCCACCATTAAAATAAGTACAATCGAGGGGGTCTGGAATCCACTGTCATTCGTTGATCTACGCACCGCTAGATTGATCGTCGATCTAAGCACGTTCTTTATTCTTTAGACATGAATGCAACAAAAACTTAGGCTTAGTGCTTTTTGTGGGTTTTATGCACTCCTTCCCTTGATTTTGTCTCCATGGGGTTAGGAAACACCACTCAGTGTCAACAATCATGAATTTTCTTTTCTTTTCCTTTCCTTGAAAATAATTTGCAGAAATGAAATATTGTTTGCAAGCCAAAATACATCCATAGTGAAAATTTTCTAGTCAACAGATAATCCTATGAATTATAGGGTTATAACAATACCATAAACATATAACGACAAATACACAGTACACAAGAAATTTACATGGAAACCCAAATGGGAGAAAACCACATAATGCTTTCTTATATATCAAAAGATTACATTCATAGGAAGCACCAACTTCCAAAATTATCCATCACGATTTGGATGGACGCACCAACCCCCTGATTTACAGGTTCCAACATGAAGGAATCTACAACTCCCTAGATTCTCCAACTCCAACTGGAAGTAGGCTCCAACCTCCTAATTTACAAGCTCCAACCTAAATGAAGCTACAACTCCCTTTCCTAGCTCCCCCTTCCTTCATCTCTTCAATATAAATAAGATAATAAAATTTTCATTGATACTAATATATTGTCATCATTAAAACTGATACAACCACATAAAACTCATTACAATATATCCAACAATATTCTTCAAATCATGTGGTCAAAATCACCATGATATGCATCAAACCACATGCTAAGACATCCAAGATGTGTCTCAAAGAATATACCATGCCTCAAATCATATGTCAAAACCCTCAACATATGCCTTAAAACATATGCCAAATTATCCAAGATATACCTAAAACCATGTGCCAAAGTATCCAAGATATACTTCAAAACATGTAACAAAATATCCAATATACAAGCCTCAAGCATGTGTCAAAACATGCCTTGATAATGTGCCAAACAATTACTTAATCATGTGCCAAATCATCCAATATATGCCTCAAATCGTATTCCATAACCTACAATATATTCCTCAATCATATACCATAACCTCCAATATATGCCTCAAAGCATGTGCCATAACATCCAAGAAATTCCTCAAGCACATACCAAAATATCCAAGATACAAGCCTCAAAAGATAGAAAAACAAATACCTTTCAAAATATGAAAACATGGTGCATGAGATCATAGATCATCAAATCTATCTTATCTTCAGCATCAAGAGAATAGCATATTCTTCATACTTTTCCTCAGCCTCGCGGGACTATGCGGGGCCTTGCATGACGATACCAAGACAACCAGTGGGGGCCTCGTGGGACACCCTATTTTTGAACCGCGGGGATCACCTCAGATAGGGTTTCGCAAAAAAACCCTTATGATATATGCAACTCCAAGAAGTCCCTCCTTCATACCACTACGCTACTTTACTTACGCTGAGAGACCACACACTTGCTTGACTATAATGGGGTAAAATCATGAAGATGGGTTACACTTTTGCTTGTTTTATGAGAAAAAAAATTGTATTTTCATAAGTTCTTCAACTTCCGGCATACAAAAGTATTTTTTTTATTTAGAATTTCACTTTACAGTAAAAAAAAAACTTGTCAAGAATTTTGTTAGCTTTCCAATGACTACTTTTCAAATATTTTTAATCACGATTTGATATGTCAATTTGACCATTGTTTAACAGTATGTTCCTTAAACATGAAAGGAATGATAATGAGTAACTTTTTTCTACAACAATGTATCTATTATTAAACTTGTGTTTTTAAGAAGCGAAATATACTACAACAATCTACAGAGACTCTATTTTATTATGACTATAATTTTGAATCTAACGGATGAATATTATAATTTCTAGAATTTTTTTAAGTTGACCAAGCTGAAAATGTTGCAAATTTTAAACACATATTTTTCTACACCTTGTATCTATCTTATTTTTTACTTAAAACTAAAATCTAGATATACCCTTTTGAAAAAAACACTTTAAAGATTATGAATATAATTTTTTCTAAATTTTTCACTGTATATTTTTAGAGATAATGATATTTCATTTCACCGAATCATAATGTTTGCTGAAAATATTATCCAGTGATTTTTTTTTAAAAGTAAATAAAATTTGATAAAAATAAAGAAAATGAAAACAAATTATATGAATTGAAAGTAGATTCAATTTTGGAAATGCTGGTGTCATTTTCAAAACCAGATTCTGTGTTTTTGCAGGAGTCCGCAACCTCCAAAGTTCATGTAAGCTTGGGGGAATTCTCTGGTTTCTGAATACAGTCCCAATTTTTAGTTTTTGGCCAAAAAAATGTTTCCATCAAAAAGTATTTTTGTTCGGCCGAAAAGTTTATTTTTAACGGATTCCGTCAAAAACAAACCTTTCGGCCGAAAAGTCTTTCAACCAAAATATTCTTACCACAGGAAAAAAAAACATCTGGAAAATCTTGTACATGACTATTGAGGGCACCGTCAGGGTGATGTTTGATTTGACGTGCAAGATTTTGGCGGAACAATGTTTCAGCCGAAAAAGCCTATCTTTCGGCAGAAATAAAAAAGAGTTCGGCCGAAAAATTGCTGCTAGAAATTTTTGAGACATGATTGTCACGAAAGTGTTATCCAACTTCATGATTTTACCCAATGAGAATTTCTTTGATGTGTATTTATACCCTTATAAGTAAATTATTTACTTGATATTTGATCCAATGATGATGCAGATGGCACCTCTGCCTCGATAGAGTCACTGTGCGACCTCCTGGTCTTAAGGATCGTTCAATTTAATTTATGAGCCGAAGCGACTCTTTTTTACTCCCTGCTGGAATCTCCAGTTATCGATCCACAGGTCCTTTTCGGAAGCTCCCCTATGTGAACAACACTAGGCGTGAGCTCCTTTCTCCCTGACCACAGTTCTATGACCAAGGGCTTAACCCAAAGTCACTTGTCGCAACTCGCAATCTCGTGAGTTCATGAGTCGAAGCTCCTGAATCCTCCTTCCTAGATTCACGATACCCAAAATGTCGATACAGGTATGGATCCTCCTTGTCAGTGCCCTCTACGCGTGACCAATGGCTAGGATAAACGCTAGCTCCCATCGCAAGTTCACGACTTCGAAAGTTGAAGGGTTGAGCTCTCATGCTCTTGTCCCGCGAATCCCTGAGATGCGATAAGTCAACGGAGTGTTGACTCCTTTCTCCAGGTGATGTGTGTCCACCTATCAACCATGCGGGCCCCACCTTGTTGTTATGCCATGTGTCCACACTCATGCCCCGGCTCTCGACACTTCACGACTTCTACAGTCAAGACGAGGTCCTCTCAACCTTTTAACCTTCGAATGCACAATACGCATGATGAGGCTCTGATCCAACGGTCCTCCATGACCTGGATCCTATGGCTGTCTCCACTCCTCGTGACTTCTCCACTCGTGACTTGGAGCACCCAATTCCTGGGCTCTCACCTTGTGAAACTCCAATTTCGCGAGATCCCTCAATCTCTGCCACCTGTCCTCCTCAGACGGACGGTCATGATCCCTTCGCGACTTCGCCAGTCGCAAAGTCCAGAGACTTCCTTCTCTAACCCTTGATGTCTGAATCCCCGAAACAGATGATCTCGCGACACGCGTTCTCCCATAGATGGACGACTCAGATCTAATTCACCCTTTCGGGGTTTTTGATGTCGAGGGCCCGGACGTTTTTCCTCCAGGCTCTCGAACTGTCGAACGTCGAAATCCCGATGCGATTCCTTCGGGTCTTTTTCTCTATTGTTCACAAAGGTTTAACCCCCGTGCATCTCCTATCAGATCTAATGGCTGACGGTTGTTCGATCGAGATTTAACGGTTCAGATCATCTCTCCTGTGCACTCCTCCTGCACTGTCTCCTGGATGTGGAGACCTTCAACAGTCCATATCTCTTCGGAGCATATGACGATAGCTATTGATCTCTTCGGAGCATCCGACGGTAACTATTTCTCCTCTTGATATTTGGCACACTTTCTGCCAACACTTGGAAAAATTCCAATGTTCAAAGGCCTCAACCTTTGTTCTCCTTTACATACAAGCTCTTCGACTTGATTCCTCGCATGTGCATATAAAAACACTGCTTCTACCAAGATTTAGGGAACCCTTAACCCTTCAAAGAGTTATGTGACTTCTGCACTCCTTGCAGTGTCTTCTCACACACAGTGCTATCTCTTATGAGATTTTCAGATACTCAGGCATCTAAGGGATTTTATCCTTTTTCCCTTCTCCTTCAGATGGACAACTTGGATTCCCTCCTAGAAATCCTTAGCTCAAGCAACCTATTACTGAGTATTTTAGCGTGTTCAGCAACCCTATGAAGATCCTTCTCCTTGGATTCTTCTTCAATTTCCAAAACCCAAAGATTTCTCTCTGTGCTCTCTGGTACCTACTCAATGCCCTCCTAGAAGAGTGTCTAAAATCTTCAGTGATTCTGACTTCTGTTGAACTCATAGCGAAGTTCTTCCTCCTATGCACTCCTTGCGCTGGCTCAATGCCCACTTGGCAGAGTGTCTAGAATTATTAGTGATTATGACTTCTGTTGAACTCACAACAGAGTTCTTCCTCAATGCATCACTATGCATATACTCAATGCCCACTTGGTAGAGCTCTACAGATCTCATAGTAGAGTTTCTGTCTGCAACTGTGTCTTCCCTACACAGCCTTGCCTCCGAGGTGTTCAACAACCTTGAGGTCCTTCTCTGAGCTAATGATTTCAGCTGTGTGCCCTTCTAGCATGTCTTTGTCCAAATTTCGTAGAACTGGAAATGCTCTCTAAGCACTGGTTATCAGAACCCGTAGTGTTCTATCATGCTCTCTTGATGTGAAGCCTCAAAGATCTACAACCCTGAAAATCAAATAACTCCTGCAAATGCATACCTAACATACATCTACAACATACATTGAACACACAAATACATTCACACAACACAGACAATATGCAGGAAAAACTACTATGGTTTGTATTAATATAAATGCCTCTTTACAAAGGTGTTCCGAGCGTGGACTATAACAAGGTTTCGTTTCTTCTCAACTCTCTCTCTCTTCTACGCTGCTACCACTACTCTCTTCATACAAAGAATATCTCTCGATCTTTTACATGAGGGGGCTCTTTGAGCTCTTCCCTCCAAACTCACCTACCCTATTCAATTACATTGAATGGGCTATCTAGTCCAGGATCAGATCTAGATTTCAGCCTTACAAACATTTAAGGCTCCCTACAACTATGCCTACACAAAGCGCGGCTTCATGGCTCAACATCCTTACATTCATTTAATTACATTCAAATTTCAAATTTTAAAATGAGCGTTGTGCCTCTCTTCATTGAATGCGTGCACTGGCGTGGGCTAGTTGGCTGGATGATTGACGTGGAGAGATGCTCCTGCATCATACTCCTTAGCTGCAAAATTCATGATCTTCTGCTCATGCGCTTCCACCCTCAGCTGTTGAAATCCTCCTGGATCCCAAACAAATTTATGGAGTTGTTCATCTGCTCCATATCTCTGTCGTTGTTGCTTCCGCTGCACTGATGTTGTTCCTGCTTCTCTGCCTAGCTTCTCCTTGCTGGAAGTCTCTGTTGACTCTATCATCAGCCTTATGATCTTCTCGATCACTTCGTCCAGCAGCTCCAGTGGTTGGCCCTATTCATGCAGTCTCCTCTGTTGCATTTTCTTTCTGTAGGTGGGAAGATCATCATGATCTCCCATGTCATCTCCATATGCTTCCAACCTCACATGTTGGATGTGCATGCCCTGCACTATCACCCTTCTCTCTAGGGATTCAATCTATTCATACAGATCAACAAAGATCATGTTGTTTGCATCTTCTTCTACAGCTTCTGCAAGCTCCAATGCTGTAGTCTCTTCAGCTTCCTGGCTGAAAGTATTGAGCCACTTCTCAGAATGCTCATCTTCTTCTTCTACTTGGGCAGCTTCTAACACCTGCTCCAATTCTTCTTTGACAGTCACAGTTGGTTGTCTTCCTCCTGCCGCATCATCGACAACAAAGAATTTTTCCTCCTCTGGGCTAAGTGGCAGGAATATTCCAATTCCCCCAATCATTAGAATGTTATTCTGATCTCCCTTTGTTAGCTCCTCTGGCTGATTCGAACTCACCTCTGAGTTCATGAAACTCTCCAATAGCCTCATTTCTTTTCCCATGCCCTCTTGGAAAATTGGGATTTTTATGCTGCCCTCCTGGCAGTCCATTAGATCCCGTAGTGATCTTGATTCATTGCCCTCCTGGCAATGTGAAATTCTTTGGCTGTCCTCATGACAGTCTGTGAGATCCCACAGTAATATCAACTCTTTGCCCCCTTGTCAATTGGGAATTTCCTGGTTGTCTTGTTGACAGTCCTTGAGATCTTTAGCTGATCCCAATTCATCCTCACTACCAAGGTTTCTCCCAGTCTTTGGTTCACATACCTGAACCATCTCCTCAGGTCTGTCGAGGTTTTCATCATTCCTCAACCATCCTCTTAATAGCCTAAGTTGTCTTCTAGCCATCAACTCCTTGACTGGCCACTTTTATTTTGTCCTCATGGGCCATTCATATACCCATCTTGACTTTGCATTCTACTACATCCACAATGCAAGTGTTTCCATTTCTTTCCTTCTATCAGCGAGCTCTTCATCTATTCCAGATATGCTCATCATCTCTGGGTCTTTCCTTCCAGCATATCTACGGCCTTCAGTAGCCATCTCGTTGTCCATGCCTGCTCTTCTGGAAAACCTATTGCTCACTTGCAAGCAATCATTCATAGAGTCTCCAACACTCTGTCTCATTTCTGCTCCTTCCGCTTCCCTGCCTGAAATCTACAGACAAGTATCAAGCTCTGATACCACTTGATGATGCAGACACCACCTCTGCCTCAACAGAGTCATTGCGTGACCTCTCGGTCCTAAGGATCATTCAATCTATTTTATGAGTCGAAGCGTCTCTTTTTTACTCCCTGCTGGAATCTCCAGTTATCAATCCACAGTTCCTTTTTCAGAAGCTCCCCTATGCGAACAACACTAGGCACAAGCTCCTTTCTCCCCAAGCGACCACAATGCTATGACCATGGGCTTAACTCAAAGTCACTTGTCACAACTCGCGATCTTGCGAGTTCTTGAGTTGAAGCTTTTGACTTCTCCTTTCCAGATTCATGATACCTGAAATGTCGATATGTGTATGGCTCCTCCTTGTAAGCACCCTCTACACGTGACCAACGGCTAGGCTAAATGCTAGCTCCCATCGTAACTTCGCAACTTCACAAGTCGAAGGGTTGATCTCTCATGCTCTTGTCCTGTGAATCCCTGAGATGCAAGAATTCAACGAAGTGTTGACTCCTTTATCCAGGTGACGCGTGTCCACCTGTCAACCACACGGGCCCCACCTTGTGGTTCTACCATGTGTCCACACTCGTGGCTCGACTCTCGACACTTCATGACTTCTGCAGTAAAAAAGAGGTCCTCTCAACCTCCGAACCTCCGAATGTGCAATGAGGCTCTGACCTAATGGTCCTCCGCGACATGGATCATATGGTTGTCTCCGCTCCTCGCGACTTGGAGCACCCAACTCCTAGGCTCTCACCTTGCGAACCTCCGAGTTCGCGAGATCCCTCAATCTTTGCCAACTATCCTCCTCAGATGGACGGTCCTGATCCCTTTGTGACTTCACCACTCGTGAAGTCCAGAGACTTCCTTCTCTAACCCCCGATGTTCGAATCCCCAAAATGGATGATCTCATGACACGCGCTCTCCCGTAGACGGACGGCTCAGATCTAACTTTCCCTTTCGGGGTTTATGATGTCGAGGGACCAAACTTTCATCCTCGAGGCTCCCGAACTCCCAAATGTCAAAATCCCAATGCGACTCCTTCAGGACGTTTTCTCTATTGTTCACGAAGGTTTAACCCCCGTGCATCTCCTGTCATATCTAACGGCTAATGCTTGTTTGCTTGAGATCTGACGGTTTAGATCATCTCTCCTATGCGCTCCTCCTGTACTGCCTTCTGGATGTGGAAACCTTCAATGGTCCAAATCTCTTCGGAGCATCAGACAACAGCTATTGATCTCTTCGGAGCATCCGACGATAGCTATTGCTCCTCCTAAACTTTGGCGCACTTTCTGCCAACACTTGGAAAAATTCCAATGTTCAAAGGCCTCAACCTTTGTTCTTCTTTACCTGCGAGCTCTTCAACTTGAGTCCTCACCTGTGCGTATAAAAACGCTACTTCTCCTGAGCTTTAGGGAACCCCAAACCCTTCAAAGATTTTTGTGACTTCTGCACTCCCTGCAGAGTCTTCGCACAAACAGTGCTATCTCTTCTGAGATTTTGAGATACTCAGGCCTCTAAGGGATTTTATCCTTTTTCCCTTCTCCTTCAGATGGACAACTTGGATACCCTCCTAGCAATCCTTAGCTCAAGAAACATATTGTTGAGTCTTCCAGGGTGTTCAGCAACCCTGCGAATATCCTTCTCCTTGGATTCTTCTTCAATTTCCAGAACTCAAAGAGTTCTCTCTGTGCTCTCTGGAACCTACTCAATGCCCTCCTGGAAGAGTGTCTAGAATCTTCAGTGATTCTGACTTCTGTTGAACTCACAGTGGATTTCTTCCTCCTGTGCACTCCTTTCACTGGCTCAATGCCCACTTGGCAGAGTGTCTAAAATCCTCAGTGATTTTGACTTTTGTTGAACTCACAGTAGAGTTCTTCCTCAATGCATCACTATGCATATACTCAATGCCCACTTGACAGAGCTCTACATAACTCACAGCAAAGTCTTTGTCTACAACTGTGTCTTCCCTACACATCCTTACCTCCAAGTTGTTCAACAACCTTGAGGTCCTTCTCTGAGCTAATGATTTTAGTTGTGTGCCCTTCTAGCACATCTTTGTCCAAATTTCGAAGAACTGGAAGTGTTCTCGAAGCACTGGCTATTAGAACCCGTAGTGTTCTGTCACGCTCTCCTGGTGTGAGGCCTCAAAGATCTACAACCCTGAAAATAAAATAACTCCTGCAAATGCATACCTAACATACATCTATAGCATACATTGAACACACAAAGACATTCACACAACACATACAATATGCAGGAAAAACTACTCCAGTTTGTATTAATATAAATGCCTCTTTACAAAGGTGTTCTGAGAGCAGATTGTAACAAGGTTTCGGCTCTTCTCAACTCTCTCTCTATTCTACGCTGCTACCACTACTCTCTTCATACAAAGAATATCTCTCGATCTTTTACATGAGGGGGCTCTTTGAGCTCTTCCCTCCAAACTCACCTACCCTATTCAATTACATTGAATGGGTTGTCTAGTCCAGAATCGTATCTAGATTTCAGCCTTACAAACATTTAAGGCTCCCTACAGCTATGCCTATGCAAAGCGCGGCTTCATGGCTCAACATCCTTACATTCATTTAATTACATTCAAATTTCAAATTTTGAAATGAGGGCTACACCTCTCTTCATTGAATGTGTGCACTGACGTGGGTTGGTTGGCTGGCTGATTGACGTGGAGAGATTCTCCTACATCATCCAACCTATAACTTCTTGTTTGCAACAACTTTTCTCCTTTTACTTGATTTTGGGGCCAATTTGTAACCTCTTGTCCTTAGACATGGGGTTTCTGCACTTATTTTTGAGGCTTCATCTTTAAGAGGGCATATCTCATCAACCATGAGGAACCACGTGGTGTGCCACCTACCATTGGAAATTACTTGATGAGGACTATAAATATATGTGTTTTTTGTATGCAATTATGGTTTCCTTTTTTTTCGTTTTCTTCAAACAAAATTGGGATTCATAACCACACCTTCCAGGCTTATTAACAACTTAACCATACTTTAAGGGATTCTTGAATAATTATTCAAAGCATCATCCCATGAGGACAATGATTAAAGGTATGTCAAAAGGGGACCACGTTGGAGACTTATTCAAATAAACCCATCACTTCTAGAGGCTTCTAGACTTCTTCTAAGGTTTAGATCAATGACAACCAATTTTCCAACAATCTCCCCCTTTGGCATTGATGAAAACACTCGCACTCCTCCTATGATCATGCTCCTTCTGTTTCCATGCTTCGCTCCCCCTATATTCATGATTTTGATCTCTCTCCCCCTTTGACATCAATGGAAAAGGGTAACTCCCCCTGATGACTTCTCTCCCTTTGTGTTATTTGAAAGATGTTGTGAGATCAATGTCATCGAGGAACTACTCCTGGCTTCTATCAAATATAGTCAAAGGTCTCCCTTGGGAGAGGTTTGGTGAAGATATTTTCAATCTTTTCTTTTGTCCCAATGTACTCCAACTTGATATTTTTTTTTGTGACTTGTTCCCATAGAAAGTGGAACTTGATAGAAATACGCTTGGTCTTGGAATGCATCACTATATTTTTGGAGATACTTATAGCACTATTATTGTCACAAAATATTGAAATAGGATCATCATATTTAACATGTATGTATTGTAAGGTTCAGTTCATCTAGAGTACTTTAGTACAGCATGTTTCTGCTGCAATATATTATGATTTTTTTGTAGACATAGATGTTGAATATTTCTTCTTACTTAACCAGGACACTAAACACTCACCCAAGCAGAAGGTTGCTCCACTAGTACTTATTCTATCATTAATGCTTCCTGCCCAGTCTACATTTGTGTAGGTTACCATAGTCATCTCATTTCCTTTTGGATACCACAATCCAAACTCTATTGTTCCTTTGAGATATTTGAAGATAATCTTTACTACAATAACATGAGTTTCCTTCAATACTGCTTAAAATCTCGTAAGTTGCCCAATTTCTTGCATCACATTTAGTCTAGAGGTTGTCACATAGAGTAGGCTACACATGATCGATCTCTAGCTTCTGTGATCTACTTCCTTGGATTCATCATCTTTTCTTAAATTCCAATCAGTCACCATAGGAGTACTTACAAGTTTTCAATCTTCCATTCTGAACTTATTCAACATCTATTTGATGTACTTGGTTTGTGAAATGAAAATACCGTCATCTAGTTGAGATATCTAGAGTCCCAAAAATAAATTCAACTCACCAAGTAGGTACATTTGAAACTCACTCTGCATATCCTTGGAAAACTTCCGACTCAACATGTCATCATCACTTCCAAAGATGATATCATCCACATATACTTCGATGATAAGTATGTTTTCCTAATCCACTTTTATGTAGAGATTGTTATCGGCATTGCCTTTTATGAATTCTTTTTTTTGTAAGTACTTATTGACTCTTGAATACTAGGCTCTAGGATCTTTCTTGAGCCCATATAGATATTTATTCAATATGAAAACATAATCTTCCCTTTTTGACAATACAAACCGTTATGGTTGCTTGATGTATAAATATTCTTCTAATCATTCATTTAGAAATGTTGATTTTATGTCCATATGATAGACTCTGATTCTTTTGGAACATGCATAGGAAAAGATCATTACAATTTCTTCCATCCTGGTGATAGGAGCAAATTTTTCTTGAAATTATATTCATTCAACTTGAGCATATCCCTTGCAATATAACCTTTCTTTATTTTTGGTTACATGTCCATCTTCATTTAGTTTGTTTTTAAACCCCCATTTTGTCTCAATCATGTTTTTGTCCTTGGATCTTGAAACTGGTTCCCATGTTTTTCTCTTCTCTATTTGATTCAGTTCTTCTTCCATGGCCTTGATCCAATGTTCATAATTGTTGGCTTCCTCAAAGATTATTGGTTCAACTATGGATAGTAATGCTATATGTCTTTGTTATGGTGCTTGTTTGCTTCTTCAGGTTTTTCTATTCTTGCATTTTTATCCCCAATTATTTTTTCCAGTGGATGATTCTTCTGAAACCAATGTTTAGGTTTCTTAGGAGGTCTCTTTATATATTTATGATTGTCCTTTGTTTCACCTTCCTCTACTTTTGGTTGATTATCTTATGATTCTTCTTCTACTAATACTTCTTCTTTTAGTTCTTCTTCCTACTCTTTTGAATTTCTTCTTTCCTCTCTGATCTTCAGTGTTGATGTTTCTAAATATCTCATATTGCTCACGCATATTTGACCAAGGGAGAATGATACATTCACTCATGGGGCTATGTTGATTTGGCTAGTGGTGAAGGGCACAAAGGCAGTCTTTCTCATATTATTCATGTTGATCTAACTAGGAGTGAAGAAGACTCTAGATTCTATCACGGTTCCTTATCCAAGATGAAGTGATCTATTTTTATAGGGAAGGTTTGACCTATTTACAATTCTAGTCTAATGTTGAATATGTAGGCTCAAGAGACCTCTTGTGATCAAGAGCTTCTCGATGGATCTACTAAAGATTAGAGCCCTATATTAACTAGACGTGCATGTGAGGATAATAACAATAAAAAAGTCTCATGAACAACTTTTCCAATAAATAAGAAATGCCAAGAAGAAAAGTCAAATCCCAGTAAAATATTAAAGAAACCATGGAAAGCATTTAAATGAAATATTCAAGACAAAATCACAAGTCAGACCCACAAGGAAATTAAAGGTGACTCAATTTAGATAAATAAGAAGCTTAATCATTTCATTTTAAACATAAAAACAACTCTTCTCATCAAGTGTGAAAGTCCTAGTTGCAGTTGTAATTGCAGTTTCCAGTTACAATTGTTGTCAATTTCCAGTTCTCAGTTGCACAAAATTTTAGGTGTGTTATCTTGTTTAGGGTTCACTATCTTTTAGGGTTCTTACTCATACAAGGGAGAAATAATTTATGTGTCAGGTTTCTTCTTATTTATGGTCATGTACTTTGATTGATTTATTCTAAAGAAAAGTTGTTGGTTTTTCTCCCAAGGTTGGGATTCCCAGGATAAATATTTTATCTACTATGAATGGCTATCTTTATATGATTTTTTTGTTTCAATTGCAATTTATTTTGGTTGACATTGTCAGTGTGTAATTATTCTATGATAAAAATGGAATAAATTTATATTTGAAATAATAAGGAAATAATTATCAGATCTTAAAATTGAAAATTCAAGATGGTATCAGAGCTTTGTTGAAATATTCCACTGCACAGTCACGGATATGAATTTTCTTTGAAGGTCATTGGGAATTTATTGTACAACATTAAGACTAATTTTTCTACAGATCAACTTTCCTTTCCCTAGTTCATTTACTAGTGCTCTGAGATTGACATTTTGTCAAAGTTGGAATTTAAGGGTTTTAGGCTTGGTGACTTTCTTCAGGTCGTTAAACCCTCTAATTCAAATTTCAAGACTTCTTCTTGTCAAGATGGTGTCCGTTCTCAAATTATAATACATCATAGATGGTGCTTCAAATTTTAGATACTGGAATAACATGATACTCTTCATCATGGAATGTGCTTGTATGGCCTCTTCCATCCCATGAATTAATACATGACATTATCAGTTTATGTGAATTATGGCATCAAATATTTTCTCACCTTCATTAAAGGGATTTTCAATTATTAAGGAGGATAGTTATAGGTATTCCAGATCTCCAGGTAGAGCATGAGGGTGTTTGCAAGGGTTGTACACTTGGGAAAGAATACCAAAAGATGTTTTCCAAGTAGTGATAGTATATCCAAAGGGATATTGGATCTAGTGCATTTATATGTATGCAGACGGATGACAGTATAATCCTTGGGAGGCGTATTGTACTATGTGGCATTGATTGATGATTTATCCATGAAGACGTGTATCTATTTCATGAATACAAAGGATATAGAGCATTCAATAGGTTCTAGGAGTTCAAGGCTCGGATAAATAACTTGATGGGTAAAAATATCATGGTTTTAAGGATATATAATGGAGGAGAGTATACTTCCAATCACTTCAGTGATTTATGCAAGGAAGAAGGGATCAAGAGGGAGTTGATAGTTCCTTACAACTCTCTACAGAATGGTGTTGTGGGAAGGAAGAACAAATCCATTGTGAAGGTTTTCAAGGAAATGATTCATGATCAAAATCTACCCATGTTCTTATGGGCAGAGGCATATAGCACAACAATTTATGTTTAGAACAAGAGTGCTCACTATATATTGGGAGATAAGACTCCTGGAAAGGAATTCACAGGAGTGAATCTAGAGGTCATAAATTTGGGGATCTTCGGTTGTCCATTATACATCCATGTGTCGAAGGATAAGAGGAATAAGTTAGAACCTTTTGGAAAGAAGGGTACTTTTGTGGGATATAGCGAGACTTAGAAGGCCTACAAAATATACATTCTAGGACAACGTCATATTGATATTAGTCGTGATGTCACCTTTGATGAAGAGGTATCCTTCAGGATGTCTCAAGAATCGTATATGGAGATTGATAGTGAGGAGTATGAGGATACAAAGGATGAGTGTACAAATGCATTTAGTCTATTTGGTCATCCTTCATACTATCAAGAGGACTTACTAGAACCAACAGAGCCATTAGATCTACCTAGAGATGTTGTCATGAATAGGAAGAGGCCAACATGGCTTCATGACACTTTGGAGGATGAAGAGAGGCATGCAACTCTCAATGGTACTTTCAGGGAGACCAAATTCCCTCAGAGGTTCTCGAGTTATATGGCATTGAATAGTCACATCATTGATTCTAAACCTTCTAGTTATGAGGAGGCAATAGGGAAACAAATTTGGAAGGATACCATGATGGAAGAGTATCATTCCATCATGAAGAATTATGTGTGGGAGATAGTTTCTATACTAGAGGGGAATTTAGTGGTGAATTCCAACTGGATCTATAAGATCAAGAATGCACAATATGGCAACATCAAGAAGTACAAAGTGATTTTTGTGGAAAGAGGATTCTCTCATAAAGAGGGAGTGGACTATGAGGAAACTTTTTCTCCAGTCACCAAGTACACTTCCATCGGGACTATTATTTCTATTGATTCATTTATGGGTTGGAGATTACATCATATGGATCTGAATACCACATTCCTAAATGGTGTGATTGAACAATAAATGTACATAGAGAAACCTCATGGATTTGTGGTACATGGGAAGGAATCTCATGTTTTCATATTAAAGAAGCATTTGTATGGACTCAAGTAGGCATTGAGGTCATGGTACTCTAGGATTGATTGATACTTGATGAGTTTGGGTGTCACTAAAAGTGATGTAGATCCCAACCTTTACGACAAGGTTGTTGATGGTGATACGTTGATCTTGGTGATGTATGTTAATGATCTATTCCTTACAGAGGCAAAGAAACTCATTATCGGGTGCAAGAGGGAGATGGATTCAGAGTTTGAAATGAAGTATATTGGATTGATGCATTATTTATTAGGATTGAAGGTTTGGAAGAAACAAGGTGAGATATTCCTCGGAAAAGATAAGTACATAATTGAGATCTTGAGAATCTTCAATATGATGGACTGACGTTCCATGGATACAACTATGATGACAAATCTAAAGAAGTTGAGTGATTATGCTTTAGATTCAGATTTGGTGGATCCCAATATTTACAGTTTGTTGATTGGATCCTTGATCTACCTCATTAACACCAAGCCACATATTTTATTTTGTAGTGTGCACCCTGAGACAATTTATGGTTGAGCTGAGGCACTTCCATTGTGTTGCAACAAAGAAAGTGTTGTGGTACTTGAATGATACAATTGGATATGGTTTGAGATATGTCTCAGGTGGTGAAGTGAGGCTTCAAGAATATATTTATTCTCACTGGTTAGGGAGTGCATTCGAAAGAAATATCACCTCGAGGTGTTTCTTCAACTTAGGATCAACTATGATATCCTATTTTAGCAGGAAGTATAATTATGTAGCACTCAGTACAATATTAGTGGAGTATATCACAACTAGTGTTGCAAGTCATGAAGCAATATGTATTTGGAAGCTTCTTACAAGAATATTTGATCAGGAGCTAGAGATGACCTTAATACATTGTGATAATCAAAGTTGTGTCAATTTTTCAGAAAATCTAGTATTTCATGACAGGTCAAAGCACATTGAGATCAAATATCATTTTATCTGAGACATGGTACATAAGGGAGCAGTAAAGCTCCAATACATAGCCATAGATGAGCATATTGCAAACATTCTCACCAAGCCTTTATCTAAGGCGAAGTTTGTATACTTCACAAACAAGATTTTATTGATGAAACATGTGTCCCTCATTGAGAGGGAGTGTTGATGTTTCTCCAGTTAGCATCATCGGGTAGACATTCTCCCAAATTGGTCATGTTGATTTGACCAAGGGAGAATGATACATTCACTCACATGGCCATGTTGATTTGTCTAGTGGTGAATGTCCTAGGGACAATCTTTCTCCTATTAGTCATGTTGATTTTACTAGGAGTGAAGAATACTCAAGATGCTCCCACATTTCCTGCTCTAGGATGGAGTGATCTATCTTTATAGGGCAGGTTTTACTTGTTTACAAGTCTAGTCTAATTTTGAATATGTAGGCTCAAAACACCTCTTATGATGAGGGGATTCTCGGTGGATCTACTCAACATTATATCCCCATATTAATTAGATGTGCATGTGAGGAGAATAAAAATAAACAAGGATCATGAACAACTTTTCTAGTAAAAAATAAAATAAAAGAAGACAATTCAAATCCAATTAAACTATTAAAGAAACCCTGGAAAGAATTTAGATGAAATATTGAAGACAAAAGGACAATTAGACCCCACAAGGAAATTAAAGGTGACTCAATTTATATAAATAATATTCTTAATCATTTCATTTTACACATAAAAACAACTCTTCTCATCAAGTGTCCAAGTCCTAGTTGTAGTTGCAGTTGTCAGTTACAATTGTCAATTGCATATTGCCACTTGCACAAATTTTGAGGTGTGCTATCTTGTCTAGGGTTCGTTATATTTGAGGTTTCTTCCTCATACAAGGGATATATTGTTTATGTGATTGGTTTCTTCTTATTGATGATTATGCACTTAGATTGATTTCCTCTAGAGAAAAATTGTTGGGTTTTCTCCCAAGGTTGGGTTTCCCATGATAAATATTGTGTTGATTGTGCATGGCTATATTTCTATGATTATCTTGCTTCTACTGCAATTTATTTTTGTTTATATTTTTAGTGTGTAATTATTCTATGATAACAATGGCATAAAATTATGTTTGAAATCCTAAGGAAATAATTACGAGATCTGAAAATTGAAAATTCAACATTTAGCACATTTGTTTCATCAATATTTACATTGATATTTTCCACTATTTTGTTGAGCCTTATGTTGTAGCTTTTGTATGCCTTTATTTTTCTTTTGTATCCAACCAGTATGCATTTATCAACTCGAGAGTCAAATTTTCCAATCTTGTTATATTCTCTGTTTACATAATATTTTCTTCCAAGCACTCTAAAGTTATGGATGTTTGTTGTTCTTCCCTTCCATAGTGAATATCGAGTCTTGTCATTATTACTTCTAAGAATTATTTTGTTCAAGAAATGAATGGTTTTATGTACTTCTTATACCCAAAAGATATCAACCAACTTGGAATATTTCAACATGGGTCTGACCATTTCTTGTACAACTTTGTTCTTCCTTTCAACAACTCCATTTTGTTGAGGTGTCCTAACTGATGATCATTTATTTATTACATGTTCTTCACAAAATTCCATGAATTATTTTTATGTGAACTCACTTCATTGTTGAACGGAAGAAATTGGTTTTAAAATCAATCACCTTTTCAATCATCTCTTTGAATATCCTGAAACATTTGAATGTCATTGACTTTTTCTTGGGAAAACGAACTCTAGTCATTTTAGTATAATCATCAATAAGTAGCATGAAGTATTATTTTACATTCATCCATTTATTTCTCATCAATCCACATAGATCAATGTGTACAAAATATAATGGTTTTTTTGTAGAGTACTCTTTTTTTCTGAACTCAGTTCTTGTTTGTTTTCCATGTACGCAGTGCTTGCACATAGTATTGGATCACTTTGAAATTTCAGACATTTCTCTTACCACTTCCTTTGTGTTGATTTTGACAAGATTGTCAAAGTGCATATGACCCATTCTTTTGTGCCAAATCCAACTTTCATTTTATTTTTCCAAGAAACATCTTTCCTTTCCAATCTCATTTATGATGCATTTGTTGTTTGGAGTCCTTATTATTTTGGCCACCAACTTTCTTGATCCTTCTTTCCTTATCTCACTTTTATTTTAGTCGAATAGAAATGCGTCCTTGATCACACATTTGAATCCCACTTAGTAGATTGTTCTTTATGTTTTCGACAAATAGGACATTTTCTGCCATGGCATCTTTGCTTCCATGCTTGATTGTGCCTTTTCCTATAATTTTGGTTGATTTATCATTTCCAAACGAAACCTATCCATCTCTTTCTTTATTTTGAGTTAAAAACATGTCATTGTCACATGCCATGTACTTAGAACAACCACTTTCAATGTATAAATCATTTTTTCTTCTTTGGGCTTGTAGAGAAATCGAACATTCTTCAATGTTTAGTTTATCCTTCTTCCTTCTTCCATATCCTTGATGGTTCTTTTACATGATTATTAAAATCCTACTTTAGATCCCTTGGAGTAACAATCAACCTGCAATATTCGGCAATGTGTCCAAAATTTTTGCATTTGTATCACTCTACTTCATTATTTAATGAGCCAAAACTGTTATAGTTTATGTTATACGCTTCATGAGGCTTTATGGGATAATTGTTTCTAGAGTAGCCTTAACAATTTATTTTGTTCTTAGAATAGCCTCTAAAGTTTATATCCCTCTTCCCAAAATTGTTACAGGAATAACATAAACCAAGAAAAAGAGTTTGGTACCTGAGTGTGGGGGATATTCTAAGTGGTGCATCTCTTTTGTAATCTTATTCTTGAGTTCTCTCCTTTGTTGGTTTTTTATTCTATGTTCTATATTTTCTAGGTGGTGAATTTTTTTTTTAATCTTATTCTTGAGTTCTCTCCATTACTTGAATGTTATCCTTTAAAGACTTGCATTCTTCCTTTTTGATGGGACCCATGATGACTTATGCATAACTCTTTTGTTATGCTTCATTTTTTGTCATCATGGAGCTCAAACCCTTCTCAGTATGCATTTTTTTATATCTTAGTCCATACTTTTCATAATGTGGCCTTTGAATTCTGATGATTTCATCCAATATTTTTGTGTTATTCTATTGTATGTCCTTATTCTGAAGTTCCTTTCTTAATGATATTATTTAGACTTCCAAGCTCTCCTTCATTTTCTCCTTTTCTTCCAACTGTTTTTTAGTGTTTCTTCAATCATTTTGGCTTCTTCTACTTGGATATTTAGATTTATAATCATATGTAGGACTTCTTTAGATTTTTTGGGGGGATTTTGAGAACCCTCCTTTAGCTTGATCAATTCTTCCTTGAGTGACTTGTTTTTATTCCTATATTTTTTTAGCTCACTTAAAGCACTGATTAGTTATGCTTCAAGATCTACTTCACCTTCTTCTTTATAATATTCTTTATGCATTAAGGGTCAAATTCTCCATGTGCATAAGAGTTCTCAAAGATGTAGTATTGGATGTGGGTGGTCTTGAAAAAATGTATTCCAACTTATTGGTACCTCCCTTCTTATATTTGATTACTAGAGGACTTTTTTGCAAAAATTACATCTACTTGTAATGTTTGGTTTTGTGTATCTTACTTCAGGCCTACAAATACTACAGTGGATATTGATAAATGTGTAAAATGGTTTCCTTTCCCATCACATAGTTATTCCGCTTCTCAAAATCCTGAACCGTGTAATAAAGTTCCTTATCATATGTAGGGTAGTTAAAAATTCCCCCATGAAATGTATCAGACTGATAGCATATTGGCTTACCTCCTTACATCAAAATTCATCCAATAGTATACCCACTTTCATATATCTTCACTAATTCGAAAGGATTTTGTAAGTTAGGAAACATGATAATTGGTGCTTGAAAGGCATTTTGTTTTAGGTTGTTGAAAGATTTCTATTTATTCTTTCCCCACTATAAACTCTTACCACTGGCTATTATGGCATGGAGTGGTGTAGCTACAACTAAAAAGGATGCTATTAAATTCAATAAGTACTATGCTACCCAAAAAAAAATCCTAAATTCAATGACACTAGTAGGATCATGCTACTTCATGATGGCCTCCATATTTGGGAGATCTATATTGAGTTCCCCTCCACCGCTAAGAAAACTCACATTTCTTAAGGTTTTCTATAAACTGATGCATTTCTAGAGTCTCTAAAACATGCATGATATGTGATATGTGCTCCTCCAAGGTAGAGCTATAAACCAATATGTCATCCAAATATATTATTACAAATGAATCTAAATCAGGACATAATACAACATTCATCAAACACATAAATGTAGTTGGTGAATTACATAAACGAAAAGGCATGAAAAACCATTCATACATACCTTTCCTTTTCTTGGAGGTAGTATTCTAGGTATCTTTTTATTTAACATGTACCTAGTCATATCTTGATTTGAGATCCAACTTGGTGAAGTACTTGGATTGCTACAACTAATCTAATAAATCATCAATCCTGAGAAACAGGTCCCAATTCTTTATTTTGATATTGTTTAAAGCTATAGATTTGGTACACATTCACCATGTCCTATCATTCTTGGGTACTATGATGATAGGTGGCCCACAATGTCAGGTGCTTGGTCCAACAGATCCCTTCTCTAGTATTTTATGCAACTATTTTTTCATTTTTTCTACTTCCAAAACACACTATATATACAACCCAATATTTGGTAATGGGGAGTCAAGAAAAAACTACAACTTGTTCTCCACTTCCCTCTTACATAGAAGTCCTTTAGGCTACTTGAAAACACCTCTATATTCCTGCAATAAATCCTACAACTATTGTTTCTAATTTTTATTACATCTGTCTAGTGATGCCTTTACTCTTTCTAATTCCTCGTCATGATGACTCTCTCTTAAGAAAATAAATATATACTTCTTACTAGAAATAATAAACTTTTTGGATTTATTGGAAGTTATAAGAGAGATATTTGATTTGCCTTTCTGTGCATTGATGATGTAAGACTTCCCATCCTTGATTAGATGGTACTATTTTTCTCTTTGTGTGAATATCACATATCTCATATATATGTAGGGACTTCCAAACACTACACCACACACATCAAGGGGTACTACATTTAACTCCACTTCATCAATAAAAATTGCACTTATATCAAACTTGATCTTACACTATTTAGTGACTTTGATATCTACATCCTTATTCACCCATGTCAATGGATATGGGCTCAGTTGATCATGAACCTCCAACCCAAACATCCTGACTAGATCATGTACTAAGAGGTTTACCTAAGAACCAAAATCTAATAGAGCATCTACCTTGGTATTCTTGACCTAGATATTAATATGGAATAGCTTTGTCATCTCCTTCTCTTCCTTATGTTGAAGGTTACTTAGATTCACCTCCCTCTACATTGAAGTGTAGGCAATCTTCTTATCCACATCCAATCTTGTAACACACCCAACCCCCTAAGTAATATTTTAATGGATGGGGTATAAAATTTCCTCTTTTCCTCAACTACCTCAAAAATATTTATAAAGGTCATCATCTTCTTCTTCTCATTGAGAGATTTCCAATGACTATAATTTTGTCCAAAACCAATCCCTGGAACAAAACTTATGGCTCCTTAAAGTAGTCGGGTCTTTTTCCATTACAATGCCATGTGGCACCCATGTGGCTCCACGTCAACCATATCCATCTGATGTGGCACTTCAATGTTGTGACATGTTATCCCCATACATGTACATGGTAGCTAGTGTGAACATTGTCCTGGAGTTTTTCACCTCATCCACCAGACCCTCATATTATTGGATCCCAACACTTCAACTATTGTCACTTTACATATTCCTCATAGTCTCAATATGACATAAGACAGTGCATAGGGTACGGGGACCTATCATATGATGCCACTTTTCCATTGGGAATTCAATAGATGATGTCATCTAACATCACGTTGGATTGTCGAACCATCATCCCACCATAAGGGCTTATATAATTCCTTAACCGTGAGCACTCAATCCATTATGATTTGATGTCCTGGACACATAGTCCTATCACATGTTGCTATCTTTCATCCAACAATATCATGACATGTATCCATTGAGTGTCAGATACCAGGATTTCCAACTTCTCCATGCATCCAATTTCTCTAATAGCCCATGATCCAATTGACCCATCTTGAATGAGATCGATAGCGTGGATCAAACCTTGATATGATGGTTCTAGTTCATCACATCCTCTTAGGAATTAATCCCACAGGGGTCTATACTAACACTTATTCTCGTAACTCCACGTAGCATGCTCATAGAATTACACATCGTGACCCAAGTTGACTCATCATGATACATGGAACTTGTACTACTTAGCATGTGTAAATCCATGTAAATGACATGGAAATATACATCATTTTTTAGTCCATGATTCTCCCAATAGAGTGTCGACACTTATCTTCAATTCAAGTATGACACGTGGCCATCAAGACACTAGACACTGGGCCTTTTAACCTAACTGGGTAATAAGAATCTCAGTTGTCCAAGACCAATTGACTCCCCTTTGACCCCAATCTATGGTAGAGATATGTATGCCTCTAGATACAACATACAAAAAGCAATGGTGTTACTCCAAGGGAGAATTTCTTTCAACTAGGCCCACATTTGAGTCATTAGTGAATCCATTTATAGCACGTGGCATGACAAGTGACATGACAAATGGAAATGACAGGTGGAACATGTACCCCTTAACACATGGCACTCATTTTCCCCATGGACCCTAGTCTAATTCTGCCAAATTTGCATGACACGTGGCACCACCTTAGGGTGACACATGTCCTTCCTTCATCATGAAACATGGACCACTTATTGGATGACACATCACCATCGGACACTAGATATCATACCTTACATGTGGTGTTAACTTGGAAGTATCCCAGTGTTGTGGATTATGATGGGATTAGTTAATACTAATCTCGTAATTACAAGATTGATAATTCATTTTAACATAGGTTACAACCCCGTGATATATATGATGGATATTGACCCATATTTAGATCCAACGGTTTGGATCTATCACATCCATTACATTTTTGTTGCCCAATGGGTCCACCCTTTAATTTACTGACCTACTAGGTGTTGAAAAGTGTCAGTCTTCCTCGATGCATTGACTTCCACCCTACCACACAACCCAACACTAATGAGATGCATGGACTAGACGTCAAGTGACATGTGGTCCTGGATATCGGGCACGAGGACTTCCCCGTCATGGTATAACTTTGAGTAACCTCGGACTGGTGATTATTATGAGATTAATTAACTTAATCGTCATGGTTTGGTGAGGTATAATTAGAGTACTTATGGGGTTAAACTCCCTAGAGTATATGTGTAAAAATCCATGGTCCAAATTTCTAAAACTGTAGATCCAATTATTCTAATTTCACGCACTTACCTGATGGCCTTATCCCTCTATGGGAGACATCTTTCTCCATTTGCGACTTAAATTATGATAAATTTCAGTTCCATGAACCCAGCTTCAACTCCCTCCTGATCTTATACCATATATCGACAGTTAGGCTATGTCGATTAGATAATCCAATGGCTACACTTAAGAAATAATATAAGGACTTATACTTTTACTCATGGAGAGGGGGTAGGGGTGGAACCAAGGTCTAGAACCTTGTCCACCAGACACTGGGCCACCGACTCATCGCAGAAATTCAATATTGGGATAAATATTAGGGTTTCGGGGTCCAATTGACCCCACTTTACTAAGATCAGTACTGGTATATCTCCTCTCCTCATATCCAATGGCTGAGACTCGGCCTCTACTTTCCATGTGTGGAATTTGCCTCCCAAGCTTTCCTAAGGTAAAAATTCAACAGTTGAGATCCCTTGCTGCTCATACCTAATGGTCGAGATCTCCTCTTCCAATTCTCGATGATAATATAACTAGAAAGAGGAACCACAGTCTAGAACCATGGTCCGTGAGTGTCAGACCTTTCAACAAACATAAAAAAAGGTTTCCTGGGGGTTTGGTACTCCAGTACCCTGGTGATGATTCCCTCCTAAGCTTAAGTAACAGATCAATGATTTTGGTTGATTGATCCCTTGATATTATGGTCGATTATTCACCATAGGGTTTCAGGGATAATCCTAATGATTGATATTTCTAATAATGGTTGAGATTCATTCCCACCCAAGAATCAATAGCTGCTAAGTCTCATGAATCAATTAGTATAATCAGGGACTTGAATTTACTAATGAAACAAGTATACATTCCATAGATGTATCACTAGATGAAGTCATTCAATTTACTACACATGCACATTTAAGAGAATTTACAATTAATAATCATTCAGTTCATTCTACACATAGAATATATACATATATATGTAATTAATTATCTTTTATATGAAGAAGTTAATTAGTCGATTGACCATGGGTGTTATCCTTTACAACCAACCATAGGCTTAGAGGCATTCATTCTGATCACTCTGGACACCCTTGTGTCAAGCCATTATACCACCAGGGAACCTCTCTATCTAGTTCTTAGAAATTTTTGAAGGACACTCTCCTTTACACCACTCTCGATAGTGATTTCCCCACACCCACCTAGCTCAGGCCTCCCCGAGGTTTTTCATATACGTTCCCAGTATCAAGCTCACATCCTTCTTAGCTCAAGTTATTTTTCTGGTATCTCCCCTCAAATAATCACATCTCTTCTACTCTCTTCTCCCTTGTGCTTCCCTCTATCCCATACTTTTTCCATTTTTGTATCCCCTGGATGTAACCCCTCGTGAAGGTTCTCGACTTGTCCCCCTTCCTTCTATTAGAAGTAAGTTAGTTCAGTATTATCTGTAGAAATGGTACAATGTTGTACCTATAGTTTATAGTTTAATTTTTCCTAACCTAATCTCCCATACCTGGATTTATTTAGGGTAGTTTGTCCAACTACCATCCTTCATCATTAAATGATTTACCTTGAAATCACGACTGAGGAAAATAATATGAGTATCAAATATTATCAGCAAGGAGGTTTGGGTCATGTTTATCATGATGAACGCCTCTCTAATATTCCTCACTCTTTTGTCTAATGGTGTCATGGCCGATACTTTAAGGCTTGACCCCCAAAATTAGTTATTGGCATTTTATATTAAACAATAATACATTTACAATGTTTTTATGCCATTGCATGGAAACCATAAGTCATGGTTAATTACACATAATCATAGGTTTAGAAATAGGGTGTTAGAATATGTTTCCCCTTCAAAGGAACATCGTCCTCATTTTTCTCTACACTTTAGCAATACCTGCCATGCTTTTATCTTTTCGTTTTTTTAGCAATGTAGTCCCTCTTCTTGGTTTGGTCCCTTCCATCCTTTTTTAATATAACACCTGCCTATAACAATTTGAGACATTGAGCATATTATTTCACAATTTCATCCATGAACATTTCATTTATGTTCAAAATTCAAGAGGAATTTTTCATATCAGCAATATACCTATCTATGGAGTTCATGGATCTGCATCCATAAGGAGGTCCTTGACATAACCATTGTTGCATGATATGAATTCAAAAATTTACAAGAGTTATTGAAGTCTCCTCTTCCATGTGGTCACTCACCCTCCAAGATTAGACTCAAGAATCCCCTTCTCTGCTATACAATTCCTTGGGTGATCCATCTTTCCTGCCAAGGATTTCTCACACAAAAGAGTTTTAAAGACATTTTTGAGTCTTACAGCCAAGGCATCCCTATGACTTTCTCTTGTCGAGCCATTCCTCCTCCATATGTTACAACAACATTACATTATGTTTGGAAATCATGACATATCACTAGGTTCCCTTGTCACATAGTAGCCTTTTCCATGCTTTGTTATTTGACAACCACCATCTATCCTCCCTGGATATATATTTTTCATGTCACCTCTGTTTATATTCATAGAGAAATTTGTGAGATATTTTCATTAATTTTCAATTAAGAATTTTCTTTGAAATATTGACCCACAAATTTCGATTTCACTTTTGTGTTATCAGATTTGTTCCATATTGGGACTAGATTTCACAAGCATGATATTTTCATTCTGATAAAAATTTGGACCAACATGAATTGGTCTTCCTCATGGGCTTACAAAAATTCCATATCCAAGACCCTTTTTCATGTAATTCTATCTTCACACAACCAAACAAATTATTAGTTATTATGCTCATACATATTCATTTCACACTTGTAGTGGCTTCCCCACAATTTCAAACATTGTGCATACTAACAATTAAATCATATTCATCCATTCAATTATATAAAATAAAAGGAAATGTATCATTCCTTTGGAATGAATTGTTCCAGCATATTAATCCCAATCACATGCAATTCAAATATTAATTGAAGTTTAATTCAAGGTGCCAATGCACATGGCCACATTCTTACACAATGCACCCTTACATTTATTTCAGATTATTACTCTTCATGTTAGGAACTCTCACCATGGTGTGTTGGAATTCAACCAACCTCTTACCATATGGATTCTATGTCCACATTCATTATTATAGAATAACCATATTTTCTTCTCTGAATGGATCATAGCCTTGAATCATCACTCATGAAACTCAAAGTTTCACATGAATGCGTTTAAGCATTTATTTCTTTACCAATAATTAGAGTACAAACATTTAGGGTCATATAATTTCTTTCTCTACCATCATACAAATGTGTACAATATTGGAAGATAATTCTTCCAAAATGGGCATCCCTATATATGCCCACTCTCTTACCACATGCATCTCCTCGATGCATTAAATCAATGTGTTGTCTATGATCAATTTTTTTCCCAATCATTATTTGATTGGTCAATGTATTCATGACATATCAGTTCATGAATTGTTCCAAGGATTTCAATCAGCCTTTATTGCCGTAGGTTCACACCTCCATCATTCAGTTTATCCTTCTTGAATCATACCCTAATTGGGTATCAACGACATTGTTATCCTCATTTTTGGTTATCAAGATGATGACATGATAATGACATGGTGATAGAAGATCTAGCTCTTCTTTAAGATCATTTTCATGAAGAAAGTTACACTTGTCAATCTCTCAAAATCACTCTTTTGGAGACAGTA
>ML811569.1:45506-74383 GCA_009831015.1 Picea engelmannii | reverse complement strand
GTACATCATCCTTCTTCTCTTGTCCATTCAATACTTTAGAACTAGGGAAAGAGTAGTATTCTGTCACTGTTTGTTCCAGATCCAGGTGGATCTGGGGAGATCGGTTTGTGTCCGCACTTACGGATTTATCCCAAAACAGACATACAACAAACTTTCAAAATTACATGCATAACATTAAGACAATAAAAAAATTTAGAAGTGATTCTTACCCAATCCCTTCATACCTTATGCCACATAGGCATGAACACTTTTATACCTATTTTGGTTATTAGTACCCTCTCTGATATTAGCTCATCAATGGTGCTTCCAGGGGACTTCTAAAGTCCCTCCAACAACATTCAACAATAGCCTTCTTATTTTTCTTCCCTGTTTGAGGAGGTCCACCATTGGTAGTCATCCTTCCCAACAAATCCAATCATCTCCTATACCTGACATGCCTTATCGCTTTCCAATTTATGTCAGTTTTCATGTAAAATTCAAATTCATATACCATACAATTTATTTCAACAAAACATATTCATATATGCCTTAGCATATCTATATGCATTCCATAACATTGTCCCCAATGTTTCCATGAGTGCAAACAAAATCAATTTTCAGCTGCATCTATCAACATTCTCATGCCAAAACATTCATATACAATAGTATATTAATCCCTCATTCTAGAGAATCACAAAAATTAGCAATAAAGGAGTTAAGGGATTCTTCCCTCCTTCCAACTCTTTCTTCATAGTCTAGAGATTCAAGTCTAGTTGAGTTTTTTTTAAGGAATCCCTGTATTTTGATGACATGGCCTAACCGAGCTCATTTGGCTAACATATTTTTCATCTTTTACTTTCATTTACCAACTTCATTTATTTTCATAGTTTCTCTTTTAAAGCATACAACTCTGTATCATTATTCAAAATTCAATAGTGAGAAAAGCATTAACCCTTCTCCCCTTATCCGCTTCTGCAATTTATCCCTCCCGAGATCTTTCTGCTCCGTTCCTTGAGCAATCTCATTTGATTTTATCTTGACCTTTCCTGGATAATAAGAAACATCCTTAAAACAACAAAATTTAGTTCACAATTTAATTATGACAATAGTGCATTATGCACATTTACCATTTAGATCGGTCATCATTCATTTGCATGTATTTTATGCATGCATTGTATTTTATAATGTAATCTAGGATTCTTATATAAATAAGATTTTCATCCCACCACCTAATATTCAACAGTCGTTGAAGTTATAGCTTCATTCTCTTGAGAGAGCCTTCACATAGTCCCTCCACCAGGAACTTCTTCAACATGAAACCCTCTTGTTTCATATCTAATACCATATGGAATGATCTTAATCTAGAATCAGTTTCAACTTTATTAGTCGAGGGATTTACCCAACTTTCTATAAGGAATATAAAAATTAATTCAACTACACATTCAACATGTGCATCTATCAATTTTGTTTCTTAATATACTTTTATGCACTCAGCCACATGTATCAGCGTGCTATGTGTCCATTAAAGTAACACTTTGCAATTTTCATATTGTTACACATCAACATTACTTGCTTTGATAAGTGTCACAAGTGTCGCATGTTGCTCACAAGTGTCGCAAGTGTCAAGTGAAGCATACTGCCATGATGCCTATATAATACTTATGACGACACTAAGGAGACACTTAAAATGTCTCAAACACTTCATTTGAAGGAAGAGGGATGGTTAACTGAAGTTAAGTGCCTCTTCCCACCTGAAAGAATCACAGAATCTAGGTTTTTAGAAGAGAGCGCTCCCCTATATCTCTCTTAGGAGCGTTGGCGCTCCCCTAAAGCCTATTAGGGAGAATTATAGCATTGAACAATCTTGCAAGAGGAGCGCTATTGATTTTAGGAGTGCTGGAGCCCCCCTAAAGCCTACTAGGGAGAGATATAGCACTCTGATGACCCATTTGAGGGAGCACTGCCTATTCTGGGCAGGAGTTGGTCCATTGAGGAGAATAAGGAGAAGATATTTCAATCTTGGAAGGAAGTTGAATTCAAATTCCTGGTTCAGCCATGATCTTAGGGAATATCCCTGACTCAAGGAGGAAAATCCTCAACCTACCCTAAACATACCTCAAGAGGTTAAGCCTCTCTAAACCTATTAAACAGGCTCTATCATGGTGGAAAGGGGGAAGAATTAGAAGCATGAAACCTATGATCTCATAGGAAACACACGGTGAATTAGAGGAGAGTAATCAATGAAGTTGTTGTCATCCAGATCATGGATCTTTTGAGCAAGGGTTAGACAAAGAGGATTTGACGAAGTTGTTGCACTCCCATCTACGGTTGTAAGTTACTTCTATCATTGTTCTCATCAATATGACACGCTTGGCCTGTTTCTTTCTAGTTTTTGTTTGATCTCACATGAACTTGTCTCTAATAGATAGGTCTATTTTCAAGCTAATGTAAGTAGAGTAGGAAGTGGTTGTACTATTGTTTGTCTACAGGGATTATCGAGGAGTGAAAGATTGGAGCTCAACTCAGAGCGTGCAGGGTCAAATGTCGATAAAAGGTACTTATTTTCTCCTTCCTCCTCATACATCATTTTATATAGATATAAAAGGAAGTCAGTGTTCATGACAAGCGTCTTCTGTCTTAAGAGTTAAGAGACTATCTCTCAAGAGGAAATCTACCTGTCCGTAGGGAGATTTTCCTTCAACAAAAACTGGCGACTCCACTGGGGATCGAATCAAAGCTTTTGGTTTTGATTTTTCCTAATAGACTGTGTCTTACCCTTTGATTGTTTTCAGACCTTGTTCACCCCTTTTTTTCTTGATTTCATGTGCTGATTGACTCCTTACCCCATCACACTCAGCTTGATTGCCAAAATTTGACTGAAATTTTGGATTTTTTGACATTTTCATGAGCTTTTTAAGCCTGGCGCCCCTGTGGATGTGTTAAAAGAGCACCAACACTCCCTAGTTGTGTTAGACAGAGCGCTATAATGCTTGGTTCCCTTTACACCAGAGCGCCAACCCTCTTTTGGAAAAAAACCTTTCCAGAATTGCTTTTTCAAGGTCCAGTCTTTGTGTCTCACTTGATGAGCCTCTCTGTGAGTCAATGCTTCTTCCCACTGAACTTTGAAATCCTTCCTTATAAGGAACAAATACCTTGTTGTTTAGATTTTGTAGCCTTCTCGAGTATTTTTTGAGTTTTTCTTCTGTTGGGAGTTTAAAATCAATACATTGTTTTTTCTCTCCTTTTTGACTGAGCAAGAAACTTTGGTGAAGAACATCAGAAGTATACGAATCTCTTCATTTGGTTTTTGTTGATGTCATTGTTCTTCAACATCTCTCTTTTGTGCGAAATTATTGATTTTCTTTGTTTTCTTTTTTGCTTCTTGTTTTCGATCACAGCAAGAGGGTGCATTGTTTGTACAGAACCTACTTATGCTTGTCTGAGTTTCCCTGATTCAAAAGGTTAATTGGCAAGAGAAGTGTCGTTTTGAATTAATCATTATTCACACACAAAAAATAAAGAGACATCTTCATGATTGATTTGCATATTAGAAGACATTTCCAAAAAGTTTTAGCACCACATTGGATTTGATTGAAAATTTTTTTGTTTGAGGACATTCCTTATTAGTGCTTGTTAGTGAAAATAACTCTCTCTCTCTCCCTTAAATAGACATTCATCGAAAATGAAATGACTGCTTATCATCTTTGATGCATTTTTGTGGATTGAGTCATCATTCCATCAATTTCACTTTCATGCACCCGTTTTGAGTAAAGAACATCTATAAAATGAATGCTAATTAAAAACTATCTAGAACATTTTCTTTTCTAGGATCCTCCACCAATAGTAGACTAAGATTAGTACTTTGGATTAGGCTGTGAGCATAACTCTCCAAAGTTTCCAAAACAAACATTAGCATCCTGAGCTAGGGAGAGTCAAATATAATTGTCGTATAAGTCTTCCTGGGATCCCCCTCTCACACAGGGGTTACGCACGAGGTCGCACTCGGGAAAGCTACAAAGATTATCCCTCCATGGTTTCACTGATTGTAGTAGTTAGATCGTATTATGGAGGTCGCTTAAAGGTATACCCAAAATGTTGAGTGGAAGCCTTTCAAGTTGATTTCGGGCTAGATACCCTGCCCGTACATTCAGACTGGACTGTCGACTGTACTCGCCCAGGCGATGACTGCGAATTGGTAACCTTAGTGGCCAATATATTTAGGGTCTTACACAAGGTGACAGTGAAGGGAATTCTCACTATACCTGGAGCAGACATTGGTCAAACTCACTCGGGCTCCTTGGAGGGTAAATCCACAATTACTGCGTGGAAGCTTGCACCAAGGTGAAAGTCCATTAAGCAGGTCGCCATTGTAATTGTTCCATCATATACCCACCCCTTCTTGACTTGATCACACGACATTGGATTTCATCACCAACTAGCATGGTCATCAAGAGAAGGTTTTGTTTGCTTGGTTGTGATTCCTAGATTGTATTAGCATGTGCTGCTTCTTTTTGGTAGTTGGCCATAAAAAAAAATTCCCCGACTCTTTTTCGCCAACATCGACCCTCCACGTCGTTCGCATAGGCTACAGGGACTTCCTCCAGAAAATATGGAAGAGAATGCCCCTTTACCCCCTCATTCTATGGAGGAATCTCCTCAACAGAGCGAGGTTCATGACACTATAACCTTCCAAGAAGAAGTTCCCACCCCTTTAGAGAATTTTCGAATTGTTTCAGAGTCTCCGGAGGCTTTCCACATTCCGGAGGGATATGAGAGACGTGTTCTCCAATTGAATTCAGCCGGTGAATTTGTCGTCGTCAATCCTTCTGACATTCTGACTGGGCCTCATTCAAACCCTTTATACGAAGACCCCTTTTGGACCACAGACATTGTTTGAAGCCCACCGCGCATGGTGTGGGATCTTTATGGAACAGGAACAGGTGTCGATGTGCCTGTTACCTACACTGTACCCTTAAATCATTTTATCGGTACTACCATTTTTTCAGCTACACCATCCATTGATCCGAACACATCGTCTGTTGGCCCAAGGTCCACTTTTTCTCTCCAAACGGCCCAGTCTACAATGGTTCCTCACATACTGACTATCCCCACCGGTAATGTGGTAGTTATCCAAGATCCAATTGGCACACCACTAACACCTAGACCTTCGTCATCAATCCCTTTTGGGTACAGAGCACTGAATTATTCCATTGTCACTACTACCCAAGTTATGCCTGGAAATTCTATACCTATACAACAACCTGAAGGGACCGGTCTTGGTGGCTTTAACCTGTTAAGAAACATCGGTCAGTCATTTACATCCAGTTCCCAAATTCCGAGAACTCCACCTCAAGATGGGGGGAATCCTCCCACCGGAGGAAAAGTTCCATTTGGAGGGCACCCTCATGCTGGGGGGTAGCCTCAATCCAGAGCCTACCATCAACCGTATGGACAAAATGTGTCTACCACACCCAATCCATGGAATATCCCTTTTCCAGGAAACCCATAGTTCTCGAGGGGACACAATCCTCAAACTCCACAATAATTTCTTCCCCCTCAAGGGGCTCATCTATATCCTTCTTATGGACAAACGCCAAATCTGGCTTATAATCCTCAAAACCCATCCAGTTATCCTCCGCTCGCACATGTTTCTTGAACCCCCTCAAATCTTGTGTACCCTGGTCAACACCAACCTTATACAGGAGGACCCACTGGTTACAATTATCCGCCTAACCCAGTGTATGGTCCTACTGATGTTCCTATGCCACACTAGTATTACTCACAGGTTAACCGACAACTACCTTTCCTAGCAACTTTGGACCTCCCAGACTTGTCTCGGTTAACGAATGATCCTATTTTTCATTCTCCAGTTTGGCCATCTATTCCAGTTAAACTTCCTTCTGATATTCCAAAATTCGACGAAAAGTCTGGAGAAGACCCAAACACCATGTGATGACTTTCAATTTGTGGTGTTCATCGAACTCCCTCATGGATGATTCTATACATTTGCATCTTTTCCAATGAACGCTTACGGGTTTTTCAGAAAAGTGGTATATTGAACTACCACATGCTTCTTTTCATGATTTCAACTCCCTTTCCATGTCCTTCCTCACACACTTCCAACTACCCATTCGATACGAGATGGGTACCGAACTATTGACCTCCCTTCGTCAGACAACCTCCGTACATATCTCTGATCATATCCATGAATGGAGACGACGACGAAGGTTAATCAAAGTGGTCATTCCTAACAAATTATTAGTGGAATGGTTCACTAAATCCCTGTTACCCCAGATCGCTCGTGATGTTGCCATGGGTGGCATAGTCACTGAGGAAGAAGCCATTGCTCAAGCTCAGTACTTAGATTTGGTTTATTCATAATCTGGTACTCTGTACGAATTGATACCAAATGCTACTCGTGCCACTACTGATCCATCCAAACCATCGTCTACCTCACACACGGATGGAGTCATTGGCTCCACCAAAACCCAATCCACTTCCCAGTCAACTAGAACAACCCAACGGCCTGATCCGACATCTGCTCCCAGTTCGACCACACCCTCTTCTACCTCCCCTCAAACTCTCGTCTCTGAGGTGAATGCGGTCCAACCAACCCCTTCACAACAATCTGGAGGTAAGAAGAAAGCAAGAAATAAACTGAAGAAAAACAACAACAATGAACAACCAAAAAATCAACCTCAAACCCCTACTGCCAGAAAACAACCACAACGGAAACCAAAATTCCCATGTCTCATTTGTGGCGATGATCACTACACCTGAGACTGTCCACATCGCGATGTAGTGGCCAAGATTTTTAAGGGAAATTCACAACCCGCAGTGCTTACCCAGCCTTTTCCACAGCAGCAATCTTTGGTTTCTTAAACCCCCACTCCAGGGGGCAGTTCCAGCCAATCCCATGATGAGGCCTTGACAAGTGCCCACATTTACATGTTTAATGGGATTAATCTGACCACTCGCACTATGACATACGACACACCGATTAAACTTGATAAGATGAAGACCACTAAAAGTTCCTTATCGGACCCATCACCATCTTTCGTTAGTCCTCCGTCTGCTAGCCCTCCGTCTGGGCCACTCCAGATAGAGAAACCTTCATTTGACTCCATCCTACACCCTCCTAAGAGCACTATCCAGAAGTCTACCTTTCATCCTAGTTCGAGGGCTGCCCAAAACTACAACATCGTTGAAGATTTGGCTCAAGCACCATGTGCTATGTCTTCTTTGGAAGTTCTACAACACTGTCCCAATCAACGTAGAATGCTCTTGGCTGCCATTGGCACTTTCGATCCTGAGTCATCTAATAACCTCACGTTTAATCTGGACGATCATCAACCTCGACTCTCCCACCAACTAGCTTTTCAAATCGATGGTGTTCTTCACAATCAACAAATCCACCGAACTATCTTGGATGAGGGAGCCTCTACTTGTGTCATGTATTTAGCTTGTTGGAAAGGCATGTTGTTGGCGCCCCCCTAAAGTGTCGCAACTGTCACATGTTGCTCACAAGTGTCGCAAGTGTCAAGCGAAGCATACTGCCATGATGCCTCTATCATACTTATGATGACACTAAGGAGACACTTAAAATGTCTCAAACACTTCATTTGAAGGAAGAGGGATGGTTAACTGAAGTTAAGTGCCTCTTGCCACCTGAAAAAATCACTGAATCTAGGTTTTTATAAGAGAGCGCTCCCCTATATCTCTCTTAGGAGCGTTGGCACTCCCCTAAAGCCTACTAGGGAGCATTATAGCACTGAACAGCCTTGCAAGAGGAGCGCTATTGATTTTAGGAGTGCTAGCGCCACCCTAAAGCCTACTAGGGATCGTTATAGAACTCTGATGGCCCCTTTGAGGGAGCGCTTCCTATTCTGGGCAGGAGTTGGTCCGTTGAGGAGAATAAGGAGAAGATCTTTCAATCTTGGAAGGCAGTTGAATTCAAATTCCTGGTTCAGCCATGATCTTAGGGAAGATCCCTGACTCAAGGAGGAAAATCCTCAACCTACCCTAAAGATACCTCAAGAGGTTAAGCCTCTCTAAACCTATATAAATGGGCTCTATCATGGTGGAAAGGGGGAAGAATTAGAAGCATGAAACCTATGATCTCATAGGAAACACACAGTGAACTAGAGGAGAGTAATTAGTGAAGTTGTTGTCATCCAGATTGTGGATCTTTTGAGCAAGGGTTAGACAAAGAGGATTTGATGAAGCTGTTGCACTCGCATCTACGGTTGTAAGTTACTTCTATCATTGTTCTCATCAATATGACATGCTTGGCCTGTTTATTTCTATTTTGTGTTTGATCTCACATGAACTTGTCTCTAATAGATAGGTCTATTTTCAGGCTAATGTCAGTAGAGTAGGAAGTGGTTGTACTATTGTTTGTCTACAGGTCTTATCGAGGAGCTAAAGATTGGAGCTCAACTCAGAGCATGCAGGGACAAACGTCAATAAAAAGGTACTTCTTTTCTCCTTCCTCCTCATACATCAGTTTATATAGATCTAAAAGGAAGTCAGTGTCCATGATAAGTGTCTTCTGTCTTAAGAGTTAAGAGTCTAGCTCTCAAGAGGAAATCTACCTGTCCACGGGGAGATTTTCCTTCAACACATGTGTTCATTTATTTATACCATTTTAGTCATGATTTGTTCACAATCATTTCCATGAAATAATTGAAGGCATAAACATGTTTCCTTATATCATGACAATGGAGCATCCCTTCCCATTTAATCTTTAAAAAATTACATTAACTCTGAGGAAATAGAACATATCATCATCAAGATATTATTCAAAACAAAAAAAGTCATGAATTATTCAAAATAGAGTGAACCATGCATCAATGACATCTCTCAGATCTGGAAAGTACAAGTCTTTCCTCACATCCTACTTGATCAAGAAATCATATCATAGTTTTAAGCATGTATAGGTATATCTACATATATTTATGTGCATCACTTGCACCTTTTTACCTCAGTCATTCATATTGTTTTAACATTATCTAGTTTTTTGTGAGACTTTGCAGTCACTTACACAACCAATATCATCAATAAAATCATAATTATGCTTCCCTCTTTACAAGATAACAACAAAATGTTGGCACAGTGGCAGACTTAGGGTTCAACGCTCAAGAGAGCATCGACAAATCCCTAACTACTGGCCCTTTTGGCAACACTTGCGAAGTAGATGAAGTCTAAGCCGAGGTAGAGGCAGGGATGGTTGCAGGACTCAAGTGTTTTCAACCTTAGCTGGGACACAGATCTATGATTATAACACTTACAGAGTACTTAGCATAGATCATTCATTAATATTCAACCATTATTATACTTCGCAGATAGCACAAAGCATCGCAGCATTCACTTAGATCTAAGGTATTTCATCACTTAGCAATAGTAAAACAAATCAAATCCGGTAGATCAACACTAAGCATCTTCATACATGTCAGATCTAACATTCACACACCTCTAAGAAGAACAAACCATAAGTAGATCTATTTAAATATATCAAATCACTTAGCAAAAGAAGGGATAAACACATCAAGTCAAAGCACAAAGCGTAACACACAGATTTACATGGTTCACCCCCACCCTGGGGCTATGTCCACAAACTCTTCTTCTTTATTAGCGTCTTCAATTGGTTACAACATAGAGCCACCAAAAACATTCTTCGCATAGGATAGAAGATCTGCGCACCTCGCTAGATCCTTCTTCCTTGCGCTACAACACAAAGCCTTCCACAACCCCTTACAATGACTTGCACTTAGCTATGCAAGCCTCTTAAAGTCATGCACAGGGAACTTACAAAATCTACTAGCACTTAGGTTACATCACATACATATCTATATCTTCCGATAGATGCCTAGATATCTATTTATACACTACAAAAGTGGGCCTAAGCATGGGTAAACCCACAAGAAGACATCCCTTTCCCATTATATATTCCAAAAAACCCAAAAGGGATCCAAAAGTGGGTTGAGATTTTGCAATCTCTGCTTCGTCTGGCACTCCATCTTCCTCAGGTTGTCGAAGTCCCAAAAATGGTCAAACATGACCAAGTATCTCCCAAAACTTGGTCAAGGGCCAACAAGCCCCCAACACTCACCTATGACTCATCCCGAGTCAGTTAGGTCTGATCAATTATGTCTCGAATTCCTCAAGCTTGGCTCGAGCTGCTTCGACCTATTGTTGTGATACAGCCTCTTTCTCGACAAAATCCTAGATGAGTGCGTCATTGATGGGTCCCTCTAGGCATTGTTCTATTGCACTCACAATCTATTCTAGCTCTTCTCCTTGGCTTTCAGCCTCTGTGAACAGTTGACATGCCTTATCTTGCACTAGTTGAATTTGTTGAGTCACTTCCATCACTTTTCTATGGAACATATGGATCTGCTACTGGGTCATTTTCTTTTCATGATATCTCTTCATTCTTTCTATGGGTGATGGGGCCTTCAGCTGCGTCTATAGATTTTCATCTTTATACTTCACCTTCTGGAGCTGTGACTCCAATTTATATAACTCTGGGTTTTCGGTGAGGTTCTCATATGTCTGGGCACTGCGTCTACTCAGCTGCTTGCACTCCGAGGCAAGAGCTTTCAGTCTATCAACTAGGTTGCGAAAAGTTATTTCTCTTTGGTCTCTGATCTCCTGTGGGGTATCAGGTACTACGTGAAGCTCTAGATCTGAAATGCGCTACTGGAGCTCCTGAATTACTCCTTCTAGTTGTGCCACCTGCTGTGGAACCCATTCTTCTATCTGTACTTTGACGATGGTCACAGAGCTAAGTTCTCTATTGAACAATTCCTTTATCTCAATTTTATCTACGAGAATCTGTTCCTTTCTTTGTTGTATATCTTCTTTCTCTGCATCCTATTTTTCTTGGAGAGCAATATTTTCTTATTCTAATGTGTTGCGTTGCTCCATAAGAACTCCCTGTACCTGTGTTAAAGCTTGAGTGGCTTGCATTGTTTCTTCTTGATCCCGTTGAAGGTGAGCTTCGACTGTATCAACAATCTGGTGGAGTTGAGTTGGCTCATCCCCTAGTTCTAGTGTTCCTATTATAAGAGGCACAGTGGATACTGCGCAGCTAGACTGTAGTGCCTGTTGCACCCCTTGGAGTTCAATCTCAATACGATTATACATCTACTCCTGCTTCACCTCATGTGTCTCTATTATCTCCAGTGCAACATCGTTCAAGGCTGAAACGATGAATTTGAAGTCGTATGGGGTCAGTGTGGTCTGTAGCTTAGTCACGGGAGCTTTGGACTTCTTCCGATAAGAAGATTTTTGAGGTGAACCCTTCCTCTTCTTCAAAAGCTCTGCTTTGTCTCTGTGCTTATGTTCGACTTCTTCTAATTCTTCACCATCACCCTCTTGCTCTGGTGTGATGGAAGCAGTCTTCACCGAGACACTACTTAAGTATTGCACTTCGGTGATCTTTTGTCGCATGCTAGCTCCGGGTAGATCCTGCACAGTTTTTGGACTGTCTACATTAGATATGTCTGCAGGGTCAGCTGGAACAAGGAGGTCCGCCGCCCATTCCTTTGTGATGTCCTCTATATCTTATTTTGTTAATCTATAATAGGACTGTAACTTCTTCTTGTGCTCATCAACACGCGTTGTGATGTAGAGAAAGTGTCTTTCTGCGTTGAACTTCATCAGGGGTCAAAACCTGTAGAGGGTGTTCGAAGTGATGCGCGGTGTATATTGGATAGCTACTTTCAACTGATTATAATATGAGTGAAACATAGCATTTGACTTCCATTGTTTATTCATATTGTTCAAGTACCACAGGGTACTGAACTTCGTGGCCAACGGTTCAAATGGCTCGATGTTTGAGAAGGTCACACCTTTCGGCATCTCCCATGCAATGAAAGAAACCAAGATGAGTAGCCAACTGAAATGGAACTCCTATCCTTGGTCCTGGGCTTATCTGTAGTCGAGCTCCAGTTGGTTTACCAAGTACTGTGCCCAATTCATCTATAGGTCATCCACGCACTTTCTTGTGACTTATACTACGAATCCAGTGACTTTGGTTGGTCAGTTCTTGCAAACTAAATTTCCTATGATCATCTGATAGGTGAGGTGTACTGCGCCGTTCTGAATAAAATCTACCTTGTAGTCGTGCGTGTCCTTATCGACATCGCCATAAGTCTCTTTTATCTTCTGTGCTAAGGATTGGTCTATGGTCTTTCCAGGGTAAAAATCATGTGGGTCAGGGCCTTGCATATTCAGCCTGGTGATCCGATGGATCAAGGTCAGATCCACTATGATACGTCGGTTCAACCATAAATATCCTCCATGGTAATAGGATAACAAAAACTTAACACATGCGTTCACTTCTTGATGTCTTCCGAAGTGCGGGATCTTCATAACATTAATAAGGGTAGACTGTGCGAGGTTATGGGTCCAAGGCTGGGGGATAATATTTGAATTCTTGCCTTTCATCTTGGTCAGATACATATCTGGGGAGAGAATATTGTAAGCTTTACGGTCTCCAAGGTTGAATTCGCTAAAATTCAATGCTGATATCTTATCTTCGTCTATGTGAACTATGCGTATCCATTTCGAGAGGTACGCAGTGACCAAGGCATAGTCAAAATCTCTAGGCACACTATCTTTGTTCATTGTGCTGCTCAGAGGAGGTATATATGCATATAAGATGCTTGGAATCAAATTAGCATTCACGAGATCGTATCTATGCTTCATTCTCGTCTCTATCGTGATTCTGGAAGTTCCTGCTTCGCGAGCAGTCGATGGAGAATATTGGAATCCTCATGTCGATGATGATTGCACACCTGCAGACATCCTTCTTTCCAACATTACTTTCTCAGTCCTGAGATCAATGAGTACTTCCTTCGTAGATTCTTCAAGTGTGCTAATCTCCTCGGACATACATGCTCGGGGTTAATAATATCAGTTTCATGAAGTAATGTAGACATGACAATAATATGGAAAGTAAGGACGTAGTGATCACTGGACAATCTTAACCAAGGTTGCGAGCTCAAATTCTCGATTTGGAAAAAGTGTTCTTTGTGCATGGCGCAATGCGATAAATAGGAAACTCAGCAACAGATTGCTTGCAACAGGTATGAGGCTTCATTAAATCTTGTTATGGCATGGTCCATTGGTCAAGTAGTGAGCCATAAATTGTTTTCCAGTCATTTGGAGCATCAGTCAATCGAATATATCGTCCCCAACGGCTATATTGCTTCACCACGGCTAAGTGACCTATGTCATTGTTCTAATATCTCGGTGAAGCTCAAATTCTGCAAATTTTCCTTCTGCAAGGTTCCCTCTGGAACCTTCTGTAATTTTTCAATCTTATCCCTGTTTGTACTTAGCTTCCTAGCCTTCTTTCCAGTGAGCTTCATCTTAGTATTCTTCTTTCCATTCTAATTCTTTATATATATTTACTACATGCTATTGAGAATATTTCAAGGTTAACATCTCTTCTGCCTCTGGAGTAAGTACTTTATTCTTCTGAGGGTATTCTAGTGGTCTTGTAGCTTCGACATCGAAGTCTCTAGGGTGAAATAGCTTTGATCCATTTTCTTGTTCTTTAATCAATTGAGCGAACCTTCTGGTCATGAAATCTTTTAAGTCTTCTTTTTTCTATTCTGAGGCTTCTTCTTCTTCTCTCCGTCTGGCTTGATCTCTTTCAATCCAAGGTTTACTTAGTAACATGGTAAACGAGGCGTTGTTTTAAATACATTTGATAATCTCAAAATCTTCCTTTGTCGAAGTTCCATTGACAGTCCTAGATATCTAAGCAAGCCTCCCACATAAACTTACCAGCTTCCCTCTGAATAGTCCTATTCCTCCTAATGATGGGATCATAGAAGGCTTCCCTATAGCTTCCCATGTTCTTTCTATCATAATATTCACTTTTGTCTCTTCATCAAGAACACGGTCAATGTCGAAGTCCCCTATTCTTGCTTCAATGCATTCTTTTCCTTTGAAAATCTATAATAATATGACATGTCAGTGGTCATTTAGGGTCTCCTTCATTTGTATCAATACTTTGTCTGATTCTTGTTGAGGTTCTTCTTTTTCTAGATTTGCCTTAGGGTTTTCTTGGTTCAGATCCATTCCTTCAAGATTAGTGATCATTCTAGGGCAATCCAACACTTCATGGTCCATAGCCTTACAACAAAGGAAACTAGGTATTCTTCTGGGGAATTCCTTAGCAATATGTCCTAGTCTTCTGCAAATGTAACAGAGGTTCAATCCTCTCTTATTTTTAAATGATCCCCAACTCCCTTTATACTGTGCACTAGGATCATAGGAGTTAACCTGTAACAAATTCTTTCTAGGATCCTGCATCCATTTGTTAGTCCAAACATTCTTTCTATGCATAGGTATAACATATATTTCATTATTCTTAGGAGATCTACTTATATCAAATCTTACTTCGTCTATTAGTGCCCTAGTTTTCAAGCTAGGAAAAAATCTATCAAACATAACTAAATTCATATTCTAGAAACGAAAATTTCGCTTATCTTACTTTTACAGAGAACAAAGCTTTAAGATATTTCTTCTCTAACTATTCTTACCTCTATTAGACTACAAAGCTTACTGATCTTACCTTTGTTCTTTGTATCAGGCTTATTTTCTTCAGATCTGACCTTCTTCTTGGCACAAAGCTTACATATCTTTCTTCTTTCTTTCAGATCCGACCTTCTTTCTTCACATCAAACTTCTTTTCTTAGCACAGAGCTTATAAACCGAGTATGGTACTGCGTGCTAGGGCACAGATCTTTCTTTTTCACAAGCCTCTTCTTTCTTAGTTCCCAACAATCATAGTTGCAGGTCCCAACAATGGAATCATTTTTTGGCACAGGGGAAAACCCAGGGTTCAACTCTCAAGAGCGCACCAAAAAAGCCCTAACTACTGACCCTTTCGGCAACACCTGCAAAGAAGATGAAGTCTCGCCCAAGGTAGAGGCAGGCGTGGTTGCATGACTCAAGTGTCTGGAACCTTAGCTAGGACACAGATCTGTGATTATATCACTTACATGGTACTTAACATAGATCATTCGTCAATATTCAACCCTTATTATACTTCACAGATAGCACATAGCATTGCAACATTCACTTAGATCTAAGGTATTTCAGCACTTAGCAATAATAAAACAGATCAGATCTAGTAGATCAACACTAAGAATCTTCATACATGTAAGATCTAACATTCACACACCTCTAAGAAGCACAAAGCATAAGTAGATCTATTTAAATATATCAAAGCACTTAGCAAAAGAAGGGATAAACACATCAAGTCAAAGCACAAAGCGTAACACACAGATTTATGTGGTTCATCCCCACCCTGGGGCTACGTCCACCAACTCTTCTTCTTTATTAGCGTCTTCAATCGGTTACAGCACAGATCCACCAAAAAACTTCTCCGCATAGGATAAAATATATGTGCACCTCGCTAGATCCTTCTTCCTTGCGCTACAACACAAAGCCTTCCACAAATCCTTACAACGACTTGCACTTATCTCTGCAAGCCTCTTACAGTCATCCATAGATCACTTACAAAATATATTAGCACTTAGCTTACATCACATACATCTCTATATCTTCTGATAGATGCCTAGATATTTATTTATACACTACAAAAGTGGGCCTAAGCATGGGTAAACCCGTGGGGCGACATCCCTTTCCCATTACATATTCCCAAAAACCCAAAATGGACCCAAAAGTGGGCTGACATTCCGAAATCTCCGCTTCATCTAGCGCTCCATATTCAACAGGTTGTCGAAGTCCCAAAAATGGTCAAACATGACCAAGTATCTCCCAAAACATGGTAAAGGGCCAACACAAAGAAAAAGGTTGATTTCATTCTCTTTTCTCTCTTAGCATTTTATCTTAGCTCTTTTTGAGGAATTTCATATTTCCTCAAGTTATTATTTTAACAAAATACTTATACCTTTCATCATAGGGTCATCCATGCATCCATGGAATCATTCAATCCAGGAAAGAACACTCCTTGCCTTACTACCCTCTTACTAATACATTCATATAATTCCCTTTAGTATGCATACACTTATACACCATACATTTGCATCAATTGCACATTCTTGTATTATTCCTTTTTATTTATTTGGTCTTTAATATCAACCTTCACATCGAGAAACATTATAATGCATTCAATCCATGCACTCAATCATACACAAACTTAGATAAGCATTTAGCATGCAAGTCCACTTCTTGGACCTATTTTTCCATGTCATTCACACACATGGATGTTTCAAAAATACATATCCTTCCTCCCAAATAACTTACAACCATTGTTATGAAAAGTATCATAGGAATATTCTTAAGTAGGTTGCCTTTGTACATTTTAACCTTGTACAATATTTACTACAAACATATTTTCAGCAAAAGAACAGAAAATATACAATGGAAAATAAAAACATTACATAGAGACTTTTCCCCTAGAAACCCAAACCAGGAAAACCAACATATTCTATATTCATTCATAGTGATACATTGTTTACAATAAAATATACATATACGAGCCAGTGACATCCAAAACCTTAACCCAATGACCTAGAGTAGTCAACAACCCTTATTCCTTAACTGGAAATAGAAAAACATCGAAAAAAATCATGTGTCAAAAAACCACCCAACAATGGACACGAAAAACGAGGAAAAAATGAAACACGGTTCCCGAGGAAAAGAATTTTCCCACTTACTCATGCAAATAATATAACATACCCAAGATTCTCTCACTTGTTGTTTTCTTTGCATACAGGGGGGTATAAGGTTACATAGTCAACAATCTAGGGAAAGAATTCTCATGGATCCTCTACACTAAGAGAACTTCTTAGTGCTCATGGATTTGGTTAATGAATCTGCAACATTATTCAAAGTGTCCACCTTCACCAACAACACTTTATTTTCTTCAACTATGTCTCTCACAAAGTGATATTGAATATCAATATGATTTGTCTTTGATCGATAAGCCGGGTTCTTTGCCAGAAAAATTGCACTTTGACTATCACAATATATCCTTACATATTGTTGTACCAACCCAATACCCGAACACAATCTTTGTAACCATACTTCTTCCTTACTTGCATGAGTGGCTGCCATGTATTCAACTTATGTATTTGAAATTTCCACTATAGCCTGTCTTTTGCTCATCCAACTTATTTCTTCTCCAAATAGGTTAAATACATACCCACTTGTAGATCTCCTACGATCCATATCTCCAACCCAATCTTCATCCACAAAGCCATGTATATCCACCACTCTATCCAATCTTGGCCTTCCTTGGTAGAACAATCCATATCTAGAAGTACCATGCAAATACCTGAAAACCCTTTTTATTGTTGTCTAATGCTCCTTCCTTGGTTTTGACATATACCTGCTCAAAACTCTCACTTCATGTGAAATGTCTGGTCTAGTATAGACCATTGCATACATCAAACTACAAACTCCACTTGTATATGGAACATGATACATGTCCTCCTCCACTTCCTTTTTCTTGGGACACTGATCCGCAAATAACTTTACACCAACAGGAATAGGAACCTTGACCGGTTTACGTTCCTACATAGTAAACCTCTGCAATATTGTCCCTACATATTTTCCCTAATTTAACCAAAGTTTCCTCTTTTTATGATATCTTTTAATTTCCATACCCAAAATTAAATTTGAAGCACCGAGATCCCTCATGTCAAATTTAGAGGACAACTCTTTTTTCACATCCTGGATAATCTCTTTATTGTTTTCTATCAGCAACATGTCATCAACATAAAATACCAAATAAATCAATTGATCATCAATTAGTTTAAAATACACATAGTGATCCTCTTTTCTTCTTGTGAAGCCAAGTCACAACATATAAGTATCAAATTTTTTATAATTGTTTTAAACCATATAGGGACCTTTTCATCTTGCATACCAGCTCCTTCTTTCCCTTCACAACAAATCCTTATGGATGCTTCATTTATATTTCTTCTTCCATATCCCCATGTAGGAATGTTTTCTTCACATCCATTTGTTCTACCTCAAAATCAAATGCAACAACAACAGATAACATAAATCTTATAGAGGTTAACTTGGTAACATGAGAAAAAATCTCACCAAAATCAATTCCCTCAACCTGGGAATAACCCTTTGCTACTAACCAAGCTTTGTCTTTCTCCATTTTTCCTTATGAATTCAACTTATTTTTAAATACCCATTTGTTGACAATGGGATTTCTCCCAGTCGGCAACTCCACTAGATCCCAAGCCTCATTCTTATCCAAGGCTATCATTTCTTCGTCCATGGCCTTTTTCTAGAGATTTCCATCCTATGAATCCACTACCTCCCTGAAATTTCTAGGATCATCGTCAATAATAGAGAAATAAAAATTCGAACATAAATAAAATGGAGTATACATTTTCGGTAACATTCTTTCTCGAACCGATCTCCTCAATATCAGAGTATGAGGATCTTATGATTCTTATTATTTATATAGTTTGATTCATCATCATTTAAATAAAACTCTATTTTCTTTGGTTCTTCCTTACTTGGTAGGACTTCATGTTTAACAACATCCTTCATTTCTCTAAATACCACATCTCGGTTATAAACTACCTTCTTAGTTTCTAGGTTCCAAATCTTATAGCATTTGAGACCATCTTTATATCCAATAAATATACACTTTTCATCCTTCTTATCTAGCTTACTCTTGTTTTTCTTTGGAACATGAACATATGCATCACAACCAAATACCTTGAGATGTGTGAGAGAAGGTTTTTTACCAGTCCATACCTCTTGTGGAGTCTTGTCATCCAGCATTGATGAGGGTGATCTGACCAGGTAACATGCAGTACCCATTGGCTCTACCCAAAATTCTTGTTGTAACCTGGCACCACTGAGCATGCACCTTGTTTTTTCCATCAATGTCTTGTTCATCCTTTCTACAAATCCATTCTGTTGAAGTGTATATGGAGTAGTCTTCTTCCTTTATATACCGCACTTCTTATAGAATTCTTCAAATTCATTCCCTCGGAACTCTTCACCATTATCTTTCCTCGACACCTTAATTATTTTCTTTTTTTTCTTCTCAACAAGATCCTTAAACTCTTTAAACCTATCAAATAATTTAAATTTCTTCCTAAGGAAATATATCCAAATATTCCTTGAGAAGTCATCTATAAATGAGACATAGTACACCAATTTTCCCAATGATGGGACCAACACATGTCCAAAAACATCACTAGGAACTAGCTGTAAAATTCCTTTTGCCCTCATTGCACTAGAGGGGAATCTTACCCGCTTTTTCTTCCCATATACACAATGTTCACAGAAATCAAAATCCATAGAGAAGTTAGAAATACCTTCAACCATACCTTTACCGTGTAGTATTCGAAAACCCTTCTCTCGGATATTTCCCAGTCTCTGATGCCACACCATAAGCTTTTGTCCAAAGACTATAGGAATTATTTCTTCTTCAACTCCAATATCAAGAACATGTAACTATTACACCAATCACTAATAGTTCTTCCTTGTAGCTTATATAGAGTTCCAAACCAAACTCGCTTCAACAACACCATTGCTCCTCAAACCATCCAACAGGTTTCCTTTTCAAATATTGTTTTTACCCTTGCATTGTCCATTTTTCTTACATAAATCAAATTTCTAGCCAATCCTTGGATGTGAAAAACACTAGGTAGTGTTCTAATCCTTCCATCTATGAGCTTCAAATTGAATTTTCCTCGACGTATGATTCTGGTTGTTGATTCATCACCTAGGAAAATATTACCTCCATCATACCTTTCATATTCACAAAACCACTCCCTGTGGGGAGTCATATGAAAGGATGCATCTGATTCAACCAACTATGCCTCATTATCTGCATGTGTTCTTGAATAATCCAAGTACACATCCCCTCCTTCTTCCTTGGAGGTATTTTATTATGTAGAAGGAGATTCTTCATATCCCTTCTTTTTCTCAACTTTGGATCCACAATGCTTATTGTAGTGCCCTTATTTTCCACATCTCCATCATACCTTTACAAAGTTTCCATGACATTTAGATCTACCCTTAGACTTAGATCTACCTCTTGAGAACTTAGATCTATTTATTTCCTGGGAGATTCCTCTTGAAAATAATGTGTATGTGCTATGTCCTTCCATGTTCTTCCATATCATCACCTCCAACAACAAGGATGATACCACTTCATCGAACTTCAAGGCAATTGTATTACTACCTATGGCCACAAATACTTTAGATTTCTTCCTAAGGAAATATATCCAAGTATTCCTCGATAATTCATCTATAAATGAGACATAGTACACCAATTTTCCCAATGATGGGACCGACACATGTCCAAAAACATCACTAGGAACTAGCTGTAAAATTCCTTCTGCCCTCATTGCACCAGAGGGGAATCTTACCCGATTTTGCTTCCCATATACACAATGTTCACAGAAATCAAAATCCATAGAGAATTTATAAATACCTTCAACCATACCTGTACCATGTAGTATTCGAAGACCCTTCTCTCAGATATTTCCCAATCTTTGATGCCACACCATAATATTTTGTCCAAAGACTATAGGAATTCTTTCTTATTCAACTCCAATATCAAGAACAATGGAACTATTACACCAATCACTAATATTTCTTCCTTGTAGCTTATATAGAGTTCCAAACCAAACTCGCTTCAACAACACCATTTCTCCTCGAACCATCCAACAGGTTTCCTTTTCAAATATTGTTTTTACCCTTACATCGTCCATTTTTCTTACATAAATCAAATTTCTAGCCAATCCTGGGATGTGAAAAACACTAGGTAGTGTTCTAATCCTTCCATCTATGAGATTCAACTTGAATTTTCCTCGACCTATGATTTTGGTTGTCGATTCATCACCTAGGAAAACATTACCTCCATCATACCTTTCATATTCACAAAACCACTCCCTGTGGGGAGTCATATGAAAGGATGTGTCTGATTCAACCAATTATGCCTCATTATCTGCATGTGTTCTTGAATAATCCAAGTACACATCCCCTCCTTCTTCCTTGGAGGTCCTTTCTTCTTTATAAGGAGATTCTTCATATCCCTTCTTTTTCTCAACTTTGGATCCACAATGATTATTGTAGTGCCCTTATTTTCCACATCTCCATCATACCTTTACAAAGTTTCCAGGACATTTAGATCTACCCTTAGACTTAGATCTACCTCTTGAGAACTTAGATCTATTTCTTTCATGGGAGATTCCTCTTGCAAATAATGTGTATGTGCTATGTCCTTCCATGTTCTTCCATATCAACTCCTCCAACAACAAGGATGACACCACTTCATCGAACTTCAAGGCAATTGTATTGCTACCTATGGCCACAACCAGACTATCCCATGAGTCTAGTAAAGAAAACAGTAAACTGATACAGTTATCTTCATCTAAAATTTTAATCTCAACAGATACTAATTGACTTACCACGGTATTGAAGGCATTTGAATTGTCTGCCACGGAGTCTCCATCCTTCATCCTCAGATTATACAACTTGTTTCTCATGAATATTTTATTCACTAGGGACTTAGACTGATACAACTTCCCCAACTTATCCCATAAATCCTTGGTTGTAGCTTCCTATGACCCATTCAATAATATTGAATCTGAGAGACAGAGTCGGATTGTGCTTTTCGTCTTTTGAGCCAAGTTTTTCCAGTCATTTGCTAAAGTTCATGTAGGTTGAATACCTAGATCTACCGTGACCCATTGATCTCTTTCAACCAACAGATCTTCCATCTTGAGCTTCCACAGCTCAAAAATTTTCCCATTTAATTTCTCGATCTCCATTTTTTAATCGCTCTCCATTTATTTTCACCTGAAAAATCAATACCATAGATCTCCCACTGTAACAAGGCTTATCATAGTCCTGATCCAAAACCTTGACCACAAAGGCATCCCCCTTAAGCCAACAAATCTCTGATCCAAAATGTAGATTTTAACCTTGTACAATATTTACTACAAACAAATTTTCAGTAAAAGAACAGAAAAGATTCAATGGCAAAGGCAAACATCACATAGAGATTTTTTTCGTGGAAACCCAAACCGGGAAAACCAACATATTATATATTCATTCATAGTGATACATTTTTTACAATACAATATACATATAGGAGCCAACAACATACAAAACCCTAACCCAATGAACTGGATTAGTCAAAAACACTAATTCCTTAACCGGAAATATAAAACCATTGGCAAAAACCATGCACCTAAAAACTACTCCACAATGGACACGAAAAATTGAGGCAACACGAAAAATGAGGAAAAAATGCAACATGTTTCCCGAGGAAAAAAAAATTCTTGGGGGCGCTACCCCCAAACCCCCGTGTGGGGGGATTTCACCCCCCTACGTGCCCAACACAACGTAGACACTACTACTCGTGCAAATAATATAACACATATCCAACAACCTTCTCTTCATGGAAACAACCAGCAAGAACCACTCTTGCTCTTTTGTTACAAAACCAATCCACAATTCAACATTTTAGATGGGTAGTCACTGCATTACCTAAGGAAGTAAGTTAACCATTCCAGTCCCTCTTCCTTACACTAACCATACTTTCTCAACATACCTCTTCCGAGGAAATCCTTTATTAAATTCCCTCTTACTACTCTCTTATCATACTAAGCCATATTCATATGACTACCATTCACCTTTTAATGTTAGTCTGTGCATTGGTAATATAGGAATGCTCTAGCACTTCCTTTATCAAACCTTGTATAAATATTTATTTTATCATTACATCCCTATCCTCTTAAGGCACTAGGAATTAAGATTACCAATGTTTCATTTATGTTGTTAATTTCCTCGTTGTCTTCAGGTCATCCTCATCTAAAAGGTTCATCAATAAACCATGCCTTATAACCCACCATGGGTTATATTGAGTCTATTTTGCACGTTACATACAAGAAACCATTATCATGTGCATTACAACATGTACTCATCTTTCATTTCATGCATAATCCAATACTCAGTCAATAGGCATGTACGTATCTTTCTACCACTAAGAGCTCGTAAACTGGCCCATATGCTCATCTCACTTTTCCCCTTTATGAAGACTAGAAATAGTCCCAAATGACTCCTCTTTATATTGCTTGAATAGATTATCCATGTTCTAGGTTTCAAACATTATAGGTCAAGTAAACTAACCTCAAAAATTTTCATCGGTCCTATGACGAGGGGTTATTTACACAAGGATTATTATTTTATTAAATAAAAATTATGATTACCAAGGTTCTATCATCCCATAATTAGAGGAAACTTTACAACCATGAGTCCATTAATTTCCTAGACTCATGTAGTTCCTATAACAAGATTTGGTCATTTCTTCCCTTTTTCCACTTAGGTATTATCGTTAACACCTATCGACATATTCCTACTCATGTAAGAGTAGTCATCAATTTGACAAAGGGACAATATACTTCCTCTGTTGTAACTGAGTAAGAATTTTCCAAGGTACAGTTTCAATCTGTTATCTTCCTCCTCAAGGTAATTTTGAAAATAATCAACAAACTTTTAACACAAAGAACACTCTTTCCAATCAGATCATTTTGGCCTTGTTATACCAGTCTTGTAACTAGTATCTATGGCCCATATAGACCTAGTGTTGTTGATTGCTCTAATACCACTTTGTAACACACACAACCTACTAAGTACTATTTTAAGGGATGGGGTATAAAATTTCCACTTTTTCTCAACTACCTCAAAACTCCTTCTAAAGGTGGCCATTGTGTTCTTATCATTGACTTCTTTCCAACGACCATAATTTTGTCCAAATCCGAGCCCTGCAATCAAATTTATGACTCCTTAAAGGTCTAAAGTATTTTTCCATTACAATTCCATGTTCCAACCACGTGGCTCCATGTCACCCTTATCCATCTGATGCGGCACTACCATGTCATGACATTTAATACCCTTACATGGACGTGGTACCTCATCTGAAGTTTGTTGTGGTGCTTTCGAGCTCATCCGCTGGACCCTCAGCATATTGGGTCCCCACACTTCGAACATTCTCTCTTTACATATTCCTCATAGGAACGATCTGACATAAGATGACGCCTAGGGTATGGGGCCCTATCATATGATGCCATGTGTCCATTGGATATTGGTTAAATGATGTCATCCAACATCACGCTAGACTTTCGGATCATTGACGCACCGAAAGGGCCTATATAATTCCTTAACCCTCATCGCTCGATCCGTTATGAACTGGCACCCTTGACATGTGGTACTATCATGTGATTCTACCTATCATCCACTAAGACCATGACACACAACCACTAGGTGTCGGATACCAGGATTTTCAACTTCTCCATGCATCCAATTTCTCCAACAACCTAGGATCATATTGACCCATCTTGACTGATAGACTCCCTGTAGAATTCTCCTAGCATGATGCATCATGACCCAAGTTTACGCATCATGATACATGGAACTCGTACTAATTGGCACATGGAACTCCAAGTAAATGACGTGGCAATATATGTCATTGTTGGGTCCATGATTCACCCAATGGACCATCGACACCTATATTCAATTAAAGTGAAACATGTGGCAATCAGGACACCAAATATGAGGCCTTTTAACATAACAGGTTAATAATAATCTTGACTGTCTGAGACTGATTGACTCCCCTCTGATCATGAGCAATGGTGGAGATCTATACACCTCCAAATACAACACCCTAAAAGAAATGGAATTACTCCAAGGGAGAATTTCCTTCAATTGGGCCCATGTTTGACTCATCGACGAATCCCTTTTTGGCACATGGCATCATAAGTGGTGTGACATGTGGCACATGTACCCCTTTACATGTGGTACTCATTTTCCCCATTGGCCCTAGTATGATTCTGCCAAATTTCTATGACACATGGTACCAACTTATTGTGACATGTTTCCTTCCTTCATTGTGACACATGGACCAATTATTGCATGCCACATCACCACGAGAGACCAGATGTCAAACCTTACCTATGGTTTTAACTTGGAATTCTCCCGATGTTGGGGATTATGATGGGATTACTTAATACTAATCACATAATTATGAGATCACTAATTAATTTTAACATGGGTACGACCCCAAGAGATCTACAGTAGAGATCGACATGTATTTAGATCCAAAAGTTTAGATATATTGTATTTGTTACAGGTTTGTCGGTCAATGGGGTCTAGCCTTTTATTTACTAAACTACCAGCTGTTGAAAAGTGCCATTGTTCCTGGGTGCGCTGGCGACCACCCTGGAACATGACCCAACATCGGCCAAATGCATGGACTAGTCGTCAAGTGACAAGTGGTCCAAGATATTGGGCACCGAGACTTCTGCATCATGATATACCTTTGATTAACCACAGTTTGGTGATTGCAACGATATTAATTAACTAATATTTATGAATAGGTGAGGCATAATGAAAGTACTTACGGGGTTAATCTCCCCAAAGTATATGTGTAAAAATAAATGGTCTATATTTCTTGGATCATAGATCCAACAGTTCTAATTGAACACGCTTATCCAACAACCTTATCCCTCTGTGGGTGACATCTCTCTCCCTCTGCGACTTAAATGGTGACAATTGTCACATTCATTACCCTGTCTTCAACTCCCTCCTGAGCTTATCCCATAGATCGACGGTTATGGTCTGTCTATTATATTATCCAACAAATACACTTAAGGCCTCTTCTAAGGACTTAGAATTTTACTCGTGGAGAGGCGACAAGCGTGGAACCAAGGGCCGAAACCTTGTCCACAAGACATCAGGTCACTAGCTCATCAGACTACTTCAAGACTGGGAGAACTCTCTGGGTTGTGGGGTCCGAATGACCCCACTTTACCATGATCAATGATGGTATCTCTCCCCTCCTCATATCGAACAATCGATACTTGAAAATTAATTTCCAGGCATGGAATTTCCCTCTAGAGCTTTCCTAAAGGAAAAATTTGATAGATGAGATCCCTCGGTGCTCAAACCTAACGGTCGAGATATTCTTTTACAATTCCCAACGAGTATATAACTAGAAAGAGGAAGCAAGGGATGGAACCCTAGTCTCAGGGTGTCAGACCTTTCAACAAACATAAAAACAAGTTTTCCTGGGGGTCCAGTGCTCTGGTGCCCCAGTGAAAATTCTCTCATGATCTTAAGCAATAGGTAAATGGTTATGGTTGATTGATCCCTTGATCCTATGGTCAATGATTTTCCACAGGGTTACATGGATAATGCCAGTGATTGGTATTTCTAGGAATGATTTAGATTTTTTCTAGTCTAGGAATAAAAAACTACTGAGTCTCGTGACTCTATTAGCACAATCACAGACTTGAATTTACTAATGAAACAAGTCTACATTCCATAGATGTATCACTAACTAAATGCATTAAATTTACTACACATGCACGTTTAAGAGAATGTACAAGCAATAATCATTCAATTCATTTTACACACAATATATATATATATATATATATACTTATCTATTTTGTGAAGCAGTTAACCAACCGATTGACCATGGGTGTTTGTCTTTCCACCCAATCATAGGCTCAGAGTAATTCACTCTTAGTTATTTTTCCATCCTCGTGCCAAGCCATGATACCACCATGGAACCTCTCTATCTAGTTCTCAATCATTTTTTAAGGACACTCTCCTTCACACCACTCTCAGTAGGGATTTCCCCACACCCTCCTATCTCATGGCTCCCCAAGGATTTTTAGATACCCTCTCACTATTAAGCTTTCATCCCTTGTGCTACCCTCTATCCTCTTCTTTTTCCATTCATGCATCCCCTACACGTAACCCCTTGGGAAGGTTCTCGACATGTCCCCCTTCCCTCTGTCAAAAGGAGATCAGGTCAATCTTATATGCATAATGGGTATGTTGTTGTACCTTTAGTTCATAGTTTCAGTTGTCCTAACCTGATCTTCCATACCTGGATTTATTTGGGTTAGTTGGTTGTCTAACAACCATCATTCCTCATTAAATGTTTTTCCTTGAAATCAACATTGAGGAAAATAATATGAATATCAAATATTATTAGCAGGGAGGTTTGTGTCATATTTATCATGATTAACCCATATCTAACCTTTCTCGCTCTTTCCTCTAGTGGTATCATGGCCAATACTTTAAGGCTTGACCCCCATGATCATCTGTTGGCATTTTAAATTAAACAACAATAAATTTACAATGTTTTTATACCATTGCATGGAAACCATAATTCATGGTTAATTACACATAATCATAGGTTTAGAATGGGGGTGTTATAGAGCTAATCTCTACCTAGTTTTCCAAATCCTTTCCTAGCGGGTTCTTCTTCTTGGAAGCCTTCTTATATTTATTGAGATTAAATTCTAGATGTAGCTTCCAACATTTTTCTTTTGTTTGACCATCAATATGTCAATGGTTGTAGTGCTTGTTTTGATCCTTGTACTGATGTGCAATGTTTTTCATCTTCTTGTATTTCCCTTTCCACTTCTTCTTCCCCTCATTGGAAGATTTTTGGTGGTATTTCTTTTTATAACCACTTGGATGTCCTTTATTATGGCCTATGTCCTCTAGATAATGTTCTTACATAGAGGTCTCATCAATAGTACTAGCTTTAAATAGAATCACTTATTTTAACAAATGGCTATGTAAACCCCCCATATACTCAAGGAGTACATTTAGATTATTTGGAGACATAAAAAGCATGAGAACCATATTTTAGAATTCGGTGGTGTACTTTTGCACACTCTTCCTTTTCCTCTTCCTGAAGTGATTTTAACGGATATATTCATTGTCTACATACCCAATAGGGTAGATCTAAGACTTGATAAGGATTTTAAAATCCTCCCACTTAGTTACTAGTGGATCACCCTCCAACCTAAGTTTTTTTATGTGGCTTTCCCACACGGTTAGTGCATTTCGCTCTAGTTTTAGCCAAGCAAATCATTTTTTCAACTCTTGATCTACATTATGCACATTGCGATACACTTCTAACTATTAAAATTGATGAGTCAATTTAACAACATTGATCTCACCTTGATAGGGTTTTATGTCCACTTTCCCTTCCATTTTGAATAGAGACTGTGAAGGAGTGATGGAACTAGAATTTGGTTTCTCTTTATCGATATTTTTTCTCGACTCCTTTTATGGATTTTCACTATCTCTTGGTTTCTCATCAAATCCAATTTCTATGTTAGAGCTACCAAACCCCTCGCTAGGTATGAACTGATTTTATAGAGCCACCATGATGAAGGCCATGTTGTGAGAGATATCAAAAAAGTTCTCTTCCAGCCTTGCAAATATCTCTTCCACTACATCCTAAGGGTTGTTATGAATAGACTCATCCACCATGGATATGGTTATGTAACTTCCCTCTTAAGACAATTCTTGGATCCTACAAATTTTCACAAATACCCCAAAGAAAATCACTTTGATACAAATATGATATGTAAATTACCATGGATATTCTACTAGGATAATTTGTCATAATACATATTACAATATTATGAAATCTTAGATTATGCAATTTATTTCCTTAGATCCCAGATCAATTATTACTAGATTATTTCTCAAATGTATGAAAATAAAGGAATATGAAAATGAAAGACTTAGAAAATGAACACACCATCCACACAAATGAACACAATATTATCCTCGGAAATTTAGTATGGGAGAAAACCCATCTATAAGTCGAGTTCTATTCTCTTCTCATTTTTCTTTAGTAATGAAATACAAGTAGAAAGAAAGGGGGAATTCACAATGGATTTGTTAAGCCCTAATATTGGCTCATTACCACTTAATTGGGGCATATTAGATTAGTAATGTTATTTTATTTATGTCGGCTTTAGGCCATTAGTTGTGATTTAGATTAGTAATGTTATTTTATTTATGTCGGCTTTAGGCCA
>ML811569.1:23761-45406 GCA_009831015.1 Picea engelmannii | reverse complement strand
TGTACTTGAACATTTAAGTGGGGTAAAAGGAGGTTGCCCCCTCGAAGAGGCTTATTATCTGATATTATCTCTTTTTCAAGGCGTTGAGTACTTTTCTTGAGGTTTTTCTATGCTATATTGATGTTTGGTTCTTAACAGGATTCTCCTTTGACATTGTTGCCTAAATGGATGCTACATAATCTAATAACTCCATTATAAATTCTTTAAAATACACTCATTATATGATCTTCTGACGCAAACCCCCAGACCCTCAGGTTGGGATCCACACAGGATCTTTTCTTTTCATCCCCTGAGAGCTCGATCGGCTCTTTTATTTCCCTTTTAGAAAATCAACACCCACAACAAACCTTGAGGGAACCCCTCTTTTATTTCCGGATACCGGATTTCACGATTTCGTGAATCCCATGGTTGAGCACCTTATCTCTTCGACCTCCGAAACTCGAAATACTAATACTTGCCTTTCCTGATGTCAATTTCGGCTTTTCGACTTTCACAAATTCAGGAGTTCCGATGACGTGCAACTCTGCTCTCGACCCCTGGAGTCCTGAACTTCCAACTTTCGATTTACCGAAATGCAAATGTTCTGGTCCTCCCTTTCTCTTCATGGTTTCGGGATTTCAAACACTGAAAAGCGCTTCCACTATGTCCTCGGGGTCCTCGAACCTTTGAACCTCGAAATGCCGAAATTTCATCTTCTAAAATCCTTTTGGAATTTCACGTACTGGAAGTTTGATATGCTAAGGATCGACTTCTCTGTTGCTTCTGTCTTCCCGTCTCCGAAGTCACGAAATGCCGAAATGGTATTTCTTCCCCTCTACTTTCATGACCATTGATAGAAAGTCTCATGTCCTTCCATGTGTCACCTTCTTCTTGTTCGGGTTTTCGGGTATCAGGAGTTTGGAACTCTCAAACCACCTTATGTCCTCGTAATCCCCGATTTTCCGAATTCAAATGTTCCAAAACACTTATACTCTTCCCCCGCTCTTTCCACACACGAATACTTCTATTGGCGTTTCAGGGGTTTCATCAGCCAAGGATTTGGATTACACTTCAGACTTTCAAACCCCAAAATGCCGAAATGATCTGATGTCCCAATTGTTAACAACAATTTTTGTTTTAGGCACAAAAGTACCCAGGTCTACAGGTTGCACGAGAAGCGCCGAAGCGCAGAGCGGGAGAATCTCTTTTCGGGTTACAAGTCAAGCAAGCGGGCGAAGTTTTGTTGTCAGCAACCGAGATCCACCTATAAAATTGATCGACGGTCATCGGGATTTCGGGTCTACCAAGTTGCCCGGGATTTAGCACAAAAGGTAGCACCCATAGTTCAAGACAGATCTGGGTCGTCCGATCCAGTTGGGACAGGTGGCAGCCAGTTGGCATTGCGGGGATTGGTGTTTCAGGAGACAAGAGACCTCCCATTCATTGCAGCTGAAATTGCCGATCGACGAAATGCCGAGGGCACCTTTGGAGCCGAGCCCACAGTCCTAGCACCAGGACATGTCAAGCGAGCCTGGGAATGAAGGCAGCCCCTTTTAAAATAGTGAATGCTACCTCGGCCATTCATCTTAAGGACACGCGGCACACAGTCGTGCCATGTCGGCATTCGGGAGTTTGAGAGGTAAGTGCTCCTCATCATTTCACATATCGAAACCTTGAATCATGAAGCGCCGAAAGTGCCCAGAATCAGGCCCATGGTTTTGGCGCCTGGTCATAAAGGGGGAGGCCTGAAGGAGGGGCGCTAATGTTTATCATTTGGCAAGACGGGTCCCAAAGCGTCGAGAGCGATCTTAGCCATTCACCATGAAGGGACGCATGGTGCACGATTAGGTTCCTCGCCTTTTCGCCCATCACTATTTTGAAGTGCAAGTAGCATCTCTTTCATATCCTCGAAGCGCGAAGCATCGAGGACGTCTCGGACCCGGGCCCAAAGTATTACCGAATTAATTTAGGACCATCAGATCAATGGGGGGATGCGTGGCGACCGTTAGGCCCTCCCGGAATTTCTCCCGTCGCGACTTTGAAGAGAAAAGACCTACTCCTTCCTATCCACGAACCCCAAAACACCGAAAGCGCCTTAGAAATTAGGCGTAGGGTCACAGCCCCTGGTCACTTGAGGGAGTAGAAAGGGTTGTACCAAAGGGGCCAAAAGCGCCGATTTGAGTTTCAAAAGGGGGGCATTGTGTTCTCTGGATGCCGGTTCGACATGATCTGAATCCTGATACCTGCATGAAATGAATGAAGAAGAGAGAGGGTGGTTGAAACCTCGCCTCACACATTAATTGAAAGGTATGGATGTCCTAGCTAAAAGTCCACCTGAGCTGGTCCTCTGTACTGGTTCTTTCCATGGAAGCCATGTCAAGTCCTTGACTCGTCAAAGAAGCCTGTACACGCTAATTCATCATTTAAGGGCTCATCTACCCTCTGGCGTGAGTCATGCATAATTAAAGTGGCGTATGACAGAGGAGTGTAGGTCAGATTTGATTGAAGAGACTCCTCATCCTGAAAGTCTAGTAGGCCTCTGTTGGGCAAGTGTTTTGAGTATATATAGTTAGTTTTTATATTTTTCAAGGTATCGATGGTAGAGAAAAGCTCCCGACTGTAAAGTTTTAACAAACATTCTAGTTCTCTGGTTATACATCTGTATGTAAGATTTCTTGTTTAATAACAGACAGTTTTCTTCCCCCATCCAGTTTTCATCTCATGCTGAGGGAGTTCATGGTTGACTAATTCACATGAATTATGGAAATTTTGTTATGATAAAGGATTTATTGTGGCATTATTGTATTCTCTGGTTTTCTGTGTTTGAATGCAAGAAGATCTTGCGTTTAGACTCCTTCTCCTATAGTCTGTTAGAAACCTGATGTTTATGACAGACCTTTGCATCTCTCCAATACAAGTCTTCCCCCTACTCACCCTTAGTACAACTCATTGTCTGAAGTTTATCTAAGACCACACTTGCCCATGCATGCCTGGCCTAGTTTCGGAGTTAAAACAATATCGTTTGAGTTTACTTCCATTCGATCACCCCTTTTATACACAAATCGTGACATAAACTGATGGGCGTCAGGCTCTGATCCTACTGCAATCCAGGAGTGACTTCCGTCGCAAACATTACTGGAGCCATTGCCGGGGACAAAGTTGAAAATTTTCCCCGAGATCGAACGACATTGAGCCTCTGATTCTGAGGGTGCATCAAGTATCAGAGCCTTTAAAGATTGCTACTGTGCACCTGGCGAATCCATTGTGACAACTCCACTATGGCGAACCTATCATGTCAATTGTGGCTTTCAGAGGCAGGCACACGCTGTTCCATCCACAGCTGCCTCTAGCTACATCTGAAACGGATCCAGAGGTGGTTCTTGGAAAAGGAAAGGCCTCTGAAGGAGAAGTTGTCATCGTCGAACCAGGTAATCCGCCATCTCCTTCTGTAGGAACTCCACTTTCTCCTCCTTAGTTTCTTAGCAGACCGCCTTCTGAAGTTTCCCGTTTCCTGAATTTCAGGAGTGTTCCTATTGAGGTTTCCCCCCATAGTCTGGGATTGGAGGGAGAAATCCTTGTCACTCCCCTCTCCCCTGAAGTTGTACCTTGGCATAAACCCAGGACCACAGAATATTTCCCCACTCCTAGCTTTACCACTCCTCCAATTGTTACTGTTGCCGCTTCTGCACAAAGAAAAACATCGGTTGGCTTAGGCTCACTAGCCTTCTCCCTAAATCCCCTATTGTTCCCCACTCCCCTTAGAATCTCATCCCCAGTATCCCCTTTTCGAGCTCCTTCTCCTTCGAGTTCTCCTCCACATAATATCCCTATGGCAGGAGCAAATATCCCAATGACCATAATGGAGGCCATCATAGCCACTAGGTATGCTCCCCTCATGTTACCTCAGCCTCTCAATGCCCTCCCATCAGATGGTTACCTCAAGCAGTTGCCCAAGTTTATAGGAGGGGGACATAACTGTGAAAGAACACCTAGAAGCCTTTTATAGTTTTACAGATGATAATGTTATCATGCACGCAGACGTATGGATGAGGATTTTTGTCCATAGCCTTCAAGGAGAGGCTAGAAAATGGTTCAAGGCCCTGCCTACTGGATCTATAGATGGGATCAAAGATTAGGATAGTCCCTTTTTGAGATAGTGGGGAGATAAAAAAGACTTCATGTATTACATGACAGAGTTTGGGTCTTTGAAGAGAAAAGAAGGGGAGTCTGTCTCCAACTTCTCTAAGAGATTCAATAAAATGTACAATAAAATCCCTGCTGAGATAAAAACCTCCGAAGCCTCTGCAAAGAGCACTTATGCTAGCGCCTTTGATCCTGATTTTTTCCTCTTGTTGAGGGAAAGAAGAGCTACTACTCTGGCCCACATGCAGGATGCAGCCGTGGAGGTAGAATCTAACATATTGGTTGTTGACTGACTCAGGAACACTGCTGGTAGGAATATATCTAGGCAGAGGCCTGAAGATTCCCCATTCATTCTCTCTCGCCTTCCCCTTCAGACAGATGAGACAACTAGAGTGATAAAATCACTTTCTGCCAGGATGGAAAGGTGGGAATTAGAAGGGAAGCCCATCTACAAAAATCCCCAAAATACGGATAGTAGAGGTTTCAGGAATCCTAATAACAGTGTGCCACAGGCTTTCCCTAGGGAAAAAAGGAGAAGAGATAGAGATGATCAGAGGATTCATACCCCCCTCTAGAACAACCTAGTTTCTCATGAGGAAGGGGAGGAGGTGGATGAACTCGACCCCGAGATCCACTGCATCGAGGACACTTCCTAGTTTCCTCATTTGACTCAATCTTCATATGAAGAATCCCTTATCAAAACTCAAATCAACGAGTTGAGTAGAGAGGAAAAAGTCGGCAACACTCCTAACAGATATAATCTCAGGTCAAAAAAGAAAGAAGGGGATTTTGATAACCAGGATCAACCCCCCATAGCGGAAAGACCTACTAAAGCTGCAACAACCACTACTAAAGAAAAGAAAACCTAGAATGCTTCGCCAGCAGCCAAGGAACCTGTCACTGAGGTAAGAGAAGCTCCTAAGCCTATTCCCTCCTTCAATTTTGAGCATGAGATTTAGAAGATTAGAATTCCTGTACCCCTATCTGAACTAGTTAAAAACGAATATTTCAAAAGGTCCCTCTCCAAGTTGCTACAATCTGAGCCCCCCCAGCCTTCCACTGACTCCATAAATCTCCAAGATGAAAAGCCAACAGTTGTCCTAGGGCCCATGGTAGAAGATAGAGATGATTCATCCCCTCCATTCTATACATCCCTGAACATACATGATAAAGTGTTGCATAACTGCCTTATGGATTCAGGGGCTTCCCATAACCTTATGCCCAAAATAGTAATGGAAGAATTGGGACTGGAGGTGACAAAAACTTATCATGATTTGTACTCTTTCGATTCAAGGAGAGTGTAGTGTCTAGGAGTCATCAAAGACATGGTAGTTGCTTTGTTTCAGCTGCCCATGAAGAGTGTGGTCATGGATATTGTGGTAGCTGACGTCCCCCACAAATTTGGCATGTTGTTATCTAGATCTTGGATAAAAAAGCTTGGAGTAACATTACAAATGGATCTCACATATGCCACCATTCCAGTCTTCGGAGGGGAACAAAGGAGGTTATATGGAGAAGCTCAGTTGGCCTACATTGTTAGTGATGACGAAAACCCCACCAATCACCCCATCTTTCCACTTGACACCAATTTGGGGTCTAGTTTATTGCAGCTCACTGATGCTCCTGAAGACCCTTTCCAAGTCAGAAAGCATCCCAGTCTTGATTATCCGATTTCCCCTCCAACCCCCTCTGTTTGGAAGATGTTTTTCGATGGATCTTCTTCTAGCGAAGGTGCTAGTGCTGGAGTGGTTTTCATATCACCTTGTCAAGAGGCCATATCCCTGTCATACAAGATGGAATTTGAAACCACCAACAATGTGGCAGAGTATGAAGCTCTTTTTCTGGGTATGAGGGCTACAAAGGAATTGGGAATTAAAGAGATAGCAATATTTGGGGATGCTGAGTTGATTATCCAGCAAGTCAGAAATGCTTATCGTGCTAATAATCCCCGACTCAGAAATTACAGGAATGAAGTATGGTACCTGATTGATAATTTCTTCTTGGCCTTTAACATTTCTTTCGTTCCGAGGGGGGAAAATACTTCATTCGACTCTTTAGTTGTCTCATCTAGTTTGCTCAAAGTTCCTCTGCTGCCTATGGTCAAAAGTGATGTTGAAATAAAATATAGTCCCTCTCTACCAGACAATGTCAAGCATTGGAAGGTATTCGAAGATGATCTGGAAATCGAAAAATTTCTCCAATCTGTTGATGAATTTTCTGCATTGCACATCGATCAGGATCCTGACCCAAAAGGTGACCCTCACCCCGAGTTGTTTTTAAATAAAATTTCTAATCACCATATTATTCAGCTGCCTAGAAATCACATCCCTAGGGGACTACTCCCTTTAGAAAGATTGTTCGATGGGAATGATGTGGCAGTAAAGGGTAAGGTTTCAAATGAAGATGTTGATACAGTCGAATCCAACATTGGCGCACAGGAGGAGCCTATGTTTGTCAAATTATCGAGCAGCCTGACCAATGAGAAGAAGACAGAATATATTGAATTATTAAAGGAATTCGCTAATGGGTTTGCATGGACCTACGAAGACCTCAAGACTTATGACACATCTGTCATTGAGCACAAGATCCCACTGAAGGAAGAGGCTAGGCCATTTAGGCAGAAGATAAGACAGATAAATCCCATGTTGTTGCCTATCATGGAGAAAGAAGTGAAGAAGTTGTTAGAGGCCCAGATCATGATCCCCTTGAGATATTCTGAATGGGTGGCCAATTTGGTCCCGGTGAGGAAGAAAAGTGGAGAAATCAGGCTTTGTGTCGATTTCAGGAACCTGAACAGGAGATCAAAGAAAGACAATTACCCCCTACCTAAGATGGAACACATGCTGCAGAGGGTAACTGGTGTGTCCGGGATATCCATGATTGATGGGTTTTCTGGCTATAATCAGATATTTCTCATGCCTGAGGACAGGGAAAAGACAACCTTCACCAGTCCTTGGGGCACATTCATGTATGCCAAAATTCCATTTGGACTAATGAATGCCAGAGCAACATTTATGCGAGCCATGGATATAGGCTTCATCGGGGAGAAAGACCATTTTGTAGTGATCTACCTAGATGACATCACATTCTTCTCTAGGTCTGATAAAGAACACTGCTATCACTTAAGGAAAGTTTTCTCGAAGTGTCGGAGGTTTGGTCTTTCCCTAAATCCCAAGAAATCATTGTTTGCTATGATGGAGGGAAAGTTGTTAGGCCATATAGTATCAGCGGAAGGAGTGAGAATTGATCCCAGTAGAGTGGAGGTAATTCAAACCGTGTCACTTCCCAGGTCTAAAAAAGAAGTCCAGGCCTTTTTAGGAAAAAACAACTTTCTGAGGAGATTCGTCTCAAATTTTGCTGAACTAGTGAAACACATTACTTCCATGCTCAGAAAGGAAAACAAAGTGAAATGGACCGTTGAACCCAGGGAATATTTTGTCCAAATAAAAAGGGCACTAACTGAGGCACCTGTGCTGATTAGTCCTGATTATTCCAAACCCTTCCTAGTTTTTTTCTTTTGCTTCTTTCGATACGGTAGCAGCGGTGTTATTACAGAAAAATGAAGAAGGGAAAGAGCAACCCGTTGCCTTCTTCAGCAAGGAATTAAGAGATGCGGAGATCAGGTATGAAATCATGGAGAAATAGGCTTATGCCTTAGTGAAAGCTCTCAAAGATTTTAGAGTCTATGTATTTCACTCAAAGGTAACCGCATACGTTCCTTCGGCTTCTGTGAAGGACATCCTTGTACAGCCCGATATAGATGGGAGAAGAGGCAGATGGATCACTAGAATCCTAGAATTTGACTTGGAGATAAAGCCCACTAAGTTGGTTAAGGGGCAAGGTTTATCCAAGCTACTGGCTTAATCCAATTGCGAAGCCTTGGGGGTTAGTTTCATCAATAATTTCTTAGGAACTCAGCAAGCTAAGTTTCCCAGCCAACGCTCTCAGTATGATTTATCATTGGCAGAATGTGCCTGGTATTGTGACATTTTGTAGTTTTTGTAGGAGTTGAAGCCCCCAGATGGAATGGGTTAAAGTAAGGCAAGATATTTAAAGCTCAAGGCAGTCAAATATTGCCTCATTGGGAAAGTCTTGTACTGGAAAGACCCTCTGGGGATACTACTGAGATGTTTGAACCCATCAGAAGCCCAGAAAGTTATGCTTGATTTCCATAAAGGCCTTTGTGGGGGGCATCATTTCTGGAATACCACAGCTCAAAAAATCCTCATGGTTGGGTATTACTAGCCCACTTTATTCGTTGATGTCAGCAGAGAAATCAGGGCCTACATCAAATGCCAAAAGTTCTCAAGAAAGCAGCAGATTAGACCACTACCACTGAAGCCTGTAGTGGCTTCAACACCTTTTCAACAGTGGGGGCTAGACATCATCGGGGAGATCCATCCTCCCTCAAGTGGCCAACACAGATGGATCCTGACTGCAACAGATTATTTCACCAAGTGGATAGAAGCTGCCCCCACCAGAAGTGAATCACACAAAGTAATTATCAACTTTATGGAGGATATCATAGCCATATGTGGCTGTCCCAACAGGATTTTCACTGATAATGTTTCTTCTTTCAAGTCTGAGCCCCTAATTAATTTCTGTGACCAGTTCCAGATCTCGCTAATTCACTCCACCCGCTACTATCCCCAGGGCAATGGTTTAGCAGAGTCCTCCGACAAAATCCTGATAAGGATCATCAAAAGACTATTCAAGGACAACAAAAGGGCCTGGGATTCAAAGTTGAAATTTTCTCTATGGTTTGATCGGGTGACAACGAAGAAATCCCTGGGCACCTCGCCTTTTCAGTTGGTCTACGGAGTAGAGGTGATTTTTCCCACTCAGCTCGCCTTACCTCTGGTGAAGTTCTTTCGAGATTATGAAGGAGAGCCCAAACATATGATTAGAAGGATTCATTAGATAATGGAAGTACAATAGATCAGGGAACAGGTGAGGGATGCAGCTCATAGCCATCAGCAAAGGGTCAAACAAGCTTTTGACAGGAAGGTCAGGAAGGAGTTTGAGATCGGGGATTTCGTACTTAAGTGGGATGCACCCAGATAGGATCAGGGAAAACACAACAAGTTTTACGCCCTCTGGATCGGCCCCATCAAAATCTCTGAGGTTTTCTCAAACAACATGTACAGGTTGCAAGATTTGGAGGGTGAAGAGGTCTTCAACAACCCAGTAAATGGGCATTTTCTGAAGAAATGTTTTGTTTGAGTCTTAGACGACTCCTTGGTTTGTAAATATTGTCCTTTGGTTCTTTGATCATTTTCTTTTTTCATATTTTTGGCTTAGTAAATGACTCCATAGCCCAATAGCAAGGCACTGAAGCTGGAGGATGAGTTCTTAGAGCATCACAGGGACGACTCTATCCCCCATGGAGCCTAATGTTAACAACAATTTTTGTCTTAGGCACAAAAGTACCCAGGTCTGTAGGTTGCACGGGAAGTGCCCAAGCGTAGAGTGGGAGAATCTCTTTTCGGGTTACAAGTCAAGAGAGCGGGCAAAGTTTTGTTGTTAGCAACAAAGATCAACCTATAAAACTGATCGACGATCATCGGGATTTTGGGGCTGCCAAGTTTCCCGGGATTTAACACAAAAGGTAGCACCCATAGTTCAAGACAGATCTGGTTCATCCGATCCAGTTGGGACAGGTGGTAGCCAGTCGGCATTGCGGGGATCGGTGTTTTGGGAGACATGGGACATCCCATTCATTGTAGCTTAAATTGTTTATCGGTAAAATGCCGAGGGCACCTTTGGAGCCGAGCCCACGGTCCTAGCCCCAGGACACGTCAAGCGAGCCTGGGAATGAAGGAAACCCCTTTTAAAATAGCGAATTCTACCTCGACCATTCATCTTAAGGACACGCGGTGCACATTCGTTCCATGGCAACATTCGAGAGTTCGAGAGGTAAGCGCTCCTCGTCATTTCACATCTCGAAACCTCGAATCTCAAAGCGTCGAAAGTGCCTAGAATCAGGCCCATGGTTTTGGTGCCTGGTCATAAAGGAGAAGGCCTGAAGGAGGGGTGCTAATGTTTATCATTTGGCAAGATGGGTCCCAAACTGCCGAGAGCGATCTTAGTCGTTCACCTCGAAGGGACGCATGGTGCACGATTAGGTTACTTGCCTTTTCGCCCATTGCGATTTTGAAGCGCAAGTAGCATCTCTTTCATATCCTCGAAGCGTGAAGCGTCGAGGATGTCTCAGACCCAGGCCCATAGTATTGCCGAATTAATTCAGTACCATCAGATCAGTGGGGGGATGCGTGGTGACTGTTAGGCCCTCCCGACATTTCGCCCGTCACGACTTTGAAGATAAAATACCTACTCCTTCCTATCCACGAACCCCAAAACACCAAAAGCACCTTTGAAAATAGGCGTAGGGTCATGGCCTGTGGTCACTTGAGGGAGTAGAAAGGGTTGTACCAAAGGGGCCAAAAGCGCCGAGTTGAGTTTCAGAAGGGGGTAATTGTGTTCTCTGGATGTCGGTTCGACGTGATCTAAATCCCGATACATGCCTGAAACGAATGAAGAAGAGAGAGAGTGGTTGAAACCTCACCTCATGCATTAATTGCAAGGTATGGATGTCCCAGCTGAAAGTCCACTTGAGATGGTCCTTTGGACTAGTTCTTTCCATGGAAGCCATGCCGAGTCCTCGACTCGTCAGAGAAGCCTAGGCACACTAATTCATCATTTAAGAGCTCAGCTACCCTCTGGCACGAGTCATGCAGAATTAAGGTGGCGTATGACAGAGGAGTGTAGGTCAGATTTGATTGAAGAGACTCCTCATCCTGAAAGTCTAGTAGGCCTCTGTTGGGCAAGTGTTTTGAGTATATATACTTAGTTTTTATATTTTTCAAGGTATCGATGGTAGAGCAAAGATCCCAACTATAAAGTTTTAACAGAAATTCTAGTTCTCTGGTTATACATCTGTATGTAAGATATCTTGTTTAAGAACAGACAGATTTCTTCCCCCATCCAGTTTTCATCTCATGCCGAGGGAGTTCATGGTTGACTGATTCACATGAATTATGGAAATTCTGTTATGATAAAGGATTTATTGTGGCATTATTGTATTCTCTAGTTTTCTGCGTTTGAATGCAAGAAGATCTTGTGTTTAGATGCACTCTCCTACAGTCTATTAGAAACCTGATGTTTACGACAGACCTTTGCATCTCTCCGATACAAGTCTTCCCCCTACTCACCCTTACTACAACTCACTGTCTGAAGTTTATCGAAGACCTCACTTGCCCATGCATGCCTGGCCTAGTTTCGGAGTTAAAACAATATCGTTTAAGTTTACTTCCATTCGATCACCCCTTTTATACACAAATCGTGACATAAACTGATGGGCGTCGGTCTCTGCTCCTGCTGCAATCTAGGAGTGACTTCCGTCGCCAACACCCATAAGTCAAGATTTGTGTCCCCTTATTCTCCTTGCAGCTCCTGTAGATTCTACGGTTATCGTTATTTCGGGAATCCCCCTCAGAGAATTCTAACCTTTCAATCTCTCCCCAAAGAACCTTCTGGCTCAATCAGACCTGTGATCCTTTTCCTGAGCCTAGCCTTTGCACAGTGACCAAAAATCCTCTTCTTATCTTCAACACTTTGAAAGTGTTGACCCTCCTGAGCTTCCTTTCACAAAATCAAGTCCCCTAAAATACTTCTGCATGCACTCCTTGTGGCACTTCTTCAAATATTCCTAAATAATTGAATCTCTTGACTCTGTGCAACTCTGCAACAACAGTCCTTCAATCTCTCAAGCTTAGTCTATGTGTTCTAAGGTCTCGACTAGCCTGCGCACACCTTGCATGGCTTTTGTGCTTGTCTTGCACTTCAATTGAAATGAGAACAACGGTATCCCTCCTAAGCTTTCAGATATGAACTCTAAACCCGTCAACGCATTCCTTGCGGAGGCTTCACTGCACTCCTTGCAGGAACTCTGAATCAAGAAGAGAAACAATTGAAACTCATTTCCTTACTCTCTTAGACTTCAAACACTTAACATGAAATCATACATACATAGAATAAAATAAAATGCACAACAGAAAGAGTAAAACAGCCATAAGCATAGCATTCAACATGTATACATAGAAAACATTATAACCCCATGAGTCTAAATCAAAGCTTCATGTATTAATTTCAGAACTTTTGTACATGGATTCTTCTCTACCACTCTCTATTTCTCCTCTATGCTCATGTGCTTAATCATACAATACCTCTCGATTGATACCATGATACAAAGATGAGGGTGTCTAAAGTTGGTTTTCCCTCTAGCTCCTAAAACTGTCTAATCTAGAATTTGAATCTACCTACTTTCATTAACTATGCATAAATGCCTCTACACCTTACAGATGAGAGAAAATCGCTCAAGATCTGTTTACAATATTGAAGTATTCCTTCTTAACTATTTCATTAGTGTCTGCACATCCAAACTTTCAAAAACATTTCAAACATTTTCAACATGTGCCAAAAATGTGATGGTGCTCATCCCTGTTGTCTTCTGCCTCCACGCTTGCTTGTTGCTAATGATGCTCCTGCATCATACTCCCTCTCTTGAAAATTTTCATGGAATCCTGTTCATGAGATCTTGTATGGTCTGTCGATGCTTCAAAATTTGTGCTTCATTCTCCCAGCTAGCATCTTTAACTAGATGTGCCTTCCATTTGACCAAGTATTCAAAATACTCTTTTCTCCTAGTCTTCTTGCTGACTCTCTTGTCAAGTATACTTTCCATCTGTGGTTTTTCAGCTACAAGCATTTGTTTAGTCCACTGAACCTCTGTCTGTCCATTGTCTTCTTCAGCTTTGTAAGGGTACAAATCTGATATGTTGAAGATCGATGAAATTTCGACCCCATCGGGTAATTCAATCTCGTATGCATTTGCCCCAAATTTCCTTATGACCTTACATGGTCCAATCTTTTTCATTTTTAGTTTGTTATATGTTCCCCTTGGGAACCTTTCCTTTCTTAGGTGTGCAAGAACCAGATCACCAACTTCAAATTGAAGTTCTCTCCTTTGTTGATCTTCTCTACGCTTATACTCTTGGCTCAAGTTCTGCAATCGCTCCTTCACTTGGCTGTGAAGTTCTTTCATTGCCTATGAAAAATCTTCTGCACTAGCACTTCTAGTTTCATTATATTCTGAATCTTTCAATTTAGAAACTCCCCTTGGTTGTATTCCATAAACAATCTGAAATGTACTCTACCCCGTGCTTCTGTTGTGTGAATCATTGTAAGAAAATTCTGCATGTGGCAAAATGTGATCCCACTAACTGTGGTGTTCAGTCACTAGGCTTCTCAGTAAATCTCCTACGCTTATGTTCACAATTTTTGTCTATCCATCCATCTGAGGATGATAAGCTGAGATAAAAGACAAACTTGTCCCCAACTTCTACCATAAAGTCCTCCAGAAATGTCCGACAAACTTGGTGTTTCGATATGAAACTATACTCCTTGGTAAGCCATGAAGTCTGACAACTTCTTTCAAAAATAGGTTCGCAATGTGAGTTGCATCGCTGGTTTTCTGACATGGTATAAAATGTGCCATTTTCAAAAATTTGTCTACCACCACAAAGATTGAATTGAATCCTCTTTGTGTCCTTGGCAACCCTAATATAAAATCCATGCTCACTGCATCCCACAGCCTCTCTGGTATCGGTAATGGATGATATAACCCTTTGTTCTACCTTTTTCCCTTCGTGTGCTGACAAATTCTACATTTGTCCACAAATCTTTTGGCGTTGGTCCTCATTCCTGGCCAAAAATATGAGCCATTTAATTTTGAGAATGTTTTATCATGACCAAAATGTCCGGCCAATCCTCCACTGTGCTTTTCTTTCAACAAATTCTCCCTCATGGAGCATTTTGGAATACATAATTGATTGTTCCTAAATAATAATCCATCTTGGATCATATATTCGGTCCATTGGCTTCTGTCCCTGAGAATTGGATTCTCAAATGCCTCATATGCCTCTTTGAAATCTGGATCATTTTTGTACATGTCCTTGAGATTATCAAAACCTAAAGTTTTGACTCTAAACTCATGCATCAAAAAACATTTCCTTCTCAAAGCATCAACAACTTTGTTAGAAATTCCAGAAATATGTTTAATTACAAAAGTAAAATTCTGCATGTATTCAACCCATTTTCCATGCTTCTAGTTCAATTTATCTTGCTGAGTTACAAATTGTAAGGCATGATTATCATTGTACAAAATGAACTCTTTAGGAACCAAATAGTGCCTCCACTTCTTCAGTGCTTGTATGACTAGATAAAACTCTTTTTCATATGTGGAGTACTTAACCTTTGCCTCATTCATTTTCTCACTGAAGTATGCAACTGGCATGTCATATTGGCACAAGACCGCTCCAATTGCAAATCCACTAGCATCACATTTGACCTGAAATGTCTTGTTGAAATCTGGCAACACAAAAATTGGTTGTTCAGTAATCTTCCTTTTCAACAAATTGAAACTTTTCTCTACTTCTTATATCCAGTGAAAAGACTTATGCCTTTTCTTCACCGTGTCCATCATCGGTGCACTAATAACACTGAAATTTCTGATAAATTTTCTGTAGAAACTAGCCAATCCATGAAAGCTTCTAACTTCAAATATACTCTTTGGAAATGGCCAATTCTTAATCACCTCCACTTTATATGGATCCATTTTTAGTTTATTTGCAGAGATAACAAATCCCAGGTAAATGAGCTCTGTCCTCATGAATGTTGATTTCTTCATATTTATCAGCAACTTCTCTTGCTGTAATCTTTTCATCACTATAGCCAAATGCTTCAAGTGCTCTATTTTTGTTCTACTGAAAATCAATATATCGTCAAGATATACAATGACGAACTTTCCTATAAACTCCTTCAAGACTTCGTTCATCAACCTCATGAAAGTACTAGGCGTATTTGTTAATTCAAATGGCATAACAAGCCATTCATACAACCCTTCATTTGTCTTGAATGTTGTTTTCCATTCATCACTTCTATCATTCGGATTTGATGATGTCCACTTTTCAAATCAATCTTTGAAAAAAAAATTGCTCCACTCAAGAAATCCATCAAATCATACATCCTTAGCAATGGAAATCTATATCTTATGGTAATCTTGTTAATTTCCCTTGAGTTTGTACACATCCTCTAGCCTCCATCTTTCTTTAGACTGAGCACTATTGGAACAGTGCATGGACTCAAGATTTCTCTAACCAATCCTTTGTCCATTAAATCCTAGACCTGTCTCTTGATCTCTTCATTCTCCTGCGGTGTCAATCTGTGCATTTCTTTGTTTGGTAAACTAGCTCCAGGTATAAGATCGATGTGATGACTTATACTCCTGATAGGTGGCAACGAACGAGGTAGTTCATCCACTACTATATCAACAAATTCTTCCAGTAGCTGTTGGATTTCCTCTAGTAAATCATCCACTCTTGTGCTGGTTAAAACAATTCTAGGCTTCCTAACCACAATGAATTGTGTATCTTCTTTCTTCTTAACCTCCTTAATAAGTTCCTTCCCACTCATGAGAAGTACAGTGTTTCTTACCTTTGTTGTCACTTCTTTATCCTTAATTGGCAACAACATGTGAATTCTTCCATTCTGGTCCAGGGTGTATGTTTTCTTTCTCCCATCATGAATCACATTCCTGTCATATTGCCACGATCTACCCAGCAATAGATGACAAACATCCATGGGAATGACATCAAATAGTATTTCATCCTTATATCCTCCTATTTTAATCTCAACTAAACATTTTTTAGTGACATTTACCTGATGCCCTTTTTGTAACCATGAAACTCTGTATGGGCTTGGATGTTCAATAGTCTCCAGCTCCAGCTTTTCGACCATATCTGTAGAAACAAAATTGTCTGTGCTACCACTGTCCACGATGACCTTGCATACCCTATCTTTGGTCTTGCAAGAAATCTGAAAAATTTTGTTCCTTTGGACTGGATTTTCTACTTTCTTCTCTGGCGTTAAGAGAACTTTTCTCATCATCAGTGATCTTCCATCTTCAGCATCTTCTACCTCAAAATTCCATCCCTGTGCTTCGGCAATGTGAGTTTCACCTCTTCTTTCTTCTTATCTAGACATTCATAGGATTTGTGTCCATTCTTTCCACAAGTAAAGCATTTTATTTCGCCACCTCTGCATCTTCCTCTTCCTCTGGCTCAAGGAAAAGTATTTATGTTTGCATACTATCCTCTCTATGAGCTTCCACCTCTCTCAGTTTGAGTTTGAGGTTTCTTCCACTCTTTCTTAGGTTTCTGATTTTTGTCTTGGGAAATTATTTTGCCTCTGGCTTGACTTCTGCCTCGCCCTCTTTGACTTTGCTTTCGGCTCAGCTTCTCTTCAGCCTTCAGAGGCATTTGATAAGAATATTCCACCGTTTGTATGGTCATCATGCTCATGTCATCTTGGATGTCATATCTCAAACCATTCATATATCTGGGAACCTTTTCATCATCACTTTTGTGACGACCTACCCTAATGTTTAGTTTGTAGAACTCTTCAGTGTACTCTTTCACTGACATCAGCTTCTGTCTCAAATTCTGCATCCTCTGAAATAGGGTGATTTGATAATCCTTGGGTATGAATTTTTTCCTTCATCTTCGCAGCCATTCTATCCAAACTCTTGATTTTTTGCTTGCCTTTACATCATCTGTCAGCCTGCAGTTCATCCCACCATAATGTTGCATGCCCTTTAAGTCTTGTGACATCATGTTTGATCTTCTTGTATTCCTCAACATCCTCATAGTCAAAGTATTTATCCAGATCTCTAATCTAGTCTAGAAGCTCTTCAACATCTAGGTTTCCTTCATATAATGGAATGTCCATTTTTTCTCTGGCACCTATCCTTGCAACAGCCCTAAATAGGCGTTCTTTTGCTGCATCTTCAACTGCAACTTCTTCATTTTCACTTTCATATTTGTTGATATCCCCAGCACCAATTGTGTGCCTCTGTGTTGTCTCCATGGCATCAAGCCTGGCACGTAGTTCACACATCTCTCTTTCCCTTGCCGGATCAGGTAATTGTCTGTCTCCTCTTCTTCGAATTTCCCTTTCCTCTGGTGGGTCACGTATTTGCCTGTCTCTTCTTCTCGGTGGCATGGCTGTAAAATTCCTCTTTTCCCTACTACAGAAAGAAAATAATTTTTTCTGTGCTCTGATACCACAACTGACGCAGACCACCAGACCCACAGGTTGGGATCCACACAGGATCTTTTTTCTTCGGCCCCTAAGAGCTCGATTGGCTCTTTTATTTCCCTTTCGAAAAATCAACACCCACAACAAACCTTGAGGGAACCCCTCTTTTATTTCGGGATACAGGATTTTACGATTTTGTGAATCTCGTGGTCGAGCACCTTATCTCTTTGACCTCTGAAACCCAAAATACTAATACTTTCCTTTCCTGATGTCAATTTTGTCTTTTTGGCTTTCGCGAATTCGGGAGTTGCAATGATGTGCAACTCTGCTCTCAACCCCTGGAGTCCCGAACTTCTGACTTCCGATTTACCGAAATGAAAATGTTCTGGTCCTCCCTTCCTCTTCATCGTTTCGGGATTTCAAACACCAAATATCACTTTCACTATGTCCTCGAGGTCCTCAAACCTATGAACCCCGAAATGCCGAAATTTCATCTTCTGAAATGCTTTTGGACTTTCGCGTACTAGAAGATTGATATGCTAAGGATCAAATGCTCTGTTGCTTTCGTCTTCCGGTCTCTGAAGTCCTGAAATGACGAAATGGTATTTCTCCTCCTCTTCTTTCACGACCCTCGATAGAAAGTCTCTTTTCCTTCCACGTGTCGCCTTCTTCTTGTTCGGGTTTCCGGGTATCAGGAGTTTGGAACTCTCGAACCACCTTATGTCCTCGTAATCCCTGATTTTCTGAATTATGATGTTCTAAAACACTTATACTCTTCCCCCACTATTTCCACACATGAATACTTCTATTCGTGTTTCGAGGGTTTGATCAGCCAAGGATTTGGCTTACACTTCAGACTTTCGAACCCCGAAATGCCGAAATGATCTGACGTCCCAATAAGTCAAGATCAACGGCCCCTTATCTGCCTTGTAGCTCTTGTAGATATTACGGTTCTCGCTATTTCGGGAATCCTCCTCAAAGAATTATGACCTTTCAATCTCTCCCCAAAGAACCTTCTAGCTCAATCAGACCTGCGATCCTTTTCCTGAACTCGGCCTCTGCATGGTGACCAAAAATCTTCTTCTGCTCTTCAACACTTTGAAAGTGCTGACCCTCCTGATCTTCCTTTCACAAAATCAAGTCTCCTAAAAGACTTATGCATGCACTCCTTGCGGCACTTCTTCAAATAATCCTAAATATTTGAATCTCTTGACTCTATGCAACTCTGCAATAGCAGTCCTTCAATCTCTCAACCTTAGTCTATGTGTTCTAAGGTCACGACCAGCCTGCGCACACCTTGCACGGCTTCTGTGATTATCTTGCACTTCAGTTGAAATGAGAACAACAGTATCCCTCCTAACCTTTCAGAGATGAACTCTAAACTCGTCAACACACTCCTTGAGGACGCTTCACTGCACTCCTTGCAGGAACTCTAACTCAAGAAGAGAAACAATTGAAACTCATTTCCTTACTCTCTCAGACTTCAAACACTTAACATGAAATCATGCATACATAGCATAAAAGAAAATGCACAACAGAAAGAGTAAAACAACCATAAGCATAGCATTCAACATGTATACACAAAAAACATTAGAACCCCATGAGTCTGAATCAAAGCTTGATGTATTAATTTCAGAACTTATGTACATGGATTCTTCTCTACCACTCTCTGTTTCTCCTCTATTCTCATGTGCTTAATCATACAATCCCTCTCGATTGATACCATGATACAAAGACGAGGGTGTCTATAGTCGATTTTCCCTCTAGCTCCTAAAATTGTTTAATCTAGAATTTAAATCTACCTACTTTCATTAACTATGCATAAATGCCTCTAAACCTTACAGATGAGAATGAATCGCTCAAGATATGTTTACAATATGTAAGTACACCTTCTTAACTATTTCATTAGTGTCTGCGCATCCAAACTTTCAAAAACATTTCAAACATTTTCAACATGTGCCAAAAATGTGATGGCGCTCATCCCTGTTGTCTTCCGCCTCCACTCTTGCTTGTTGTTGACGATGCTCCTGCATCATCTTCTCAACTATGGAACAAGTACAATACAAAATAATGGAACCCCTTCACTTCCTAGTGGCCTGGTATTTAACACAGCCCGGGAGCCATCCAAGGTTAGGGTTTTTGCATCCTCAACCCTCAATTAGTAATAAGGTTTTGGAACTTCTAGAATATTATTGAAAGTACAAACATTGTTATTCCCAAATGTGTGAGTAATGGGTGTTCACGTGTTGTCCACTTGGACCATGGTGGTCAACAATATAGGTCCATTTTTGGGAGGCATAAATTCTACACGCAAGCTCTGATTGAGATGATGTTTTCACCGTTAGAAAGGTATCAATGTGTAGAAAACCTTTAATGGGCCACAATCGATCCTCACAAAGTTTTGGCCCCAAAAAATTCCATTTGATGCCTCAAAACGACTCTAGAATGTTCCAGACTCCATATCTCGAAATTGGCACCTAGCACTAAAGTGGGCCCTGCAATCAAATTCCTCTTATGTCCCCACCCATAAAGTATCAAGATAGATGAAAAATTATATAATGATCTAAGCTAGCTCATACCTTCTCGAAACATGATTAGAAATCTAGTGTGATCTTCTAACCACTGTAGTCAATTGGTATCAAGCATGAGCATCCATCCATCCTAGTGAAATGTGGACATGGGGTCCAACTATGGCATTACCACCTTGATTTTGATTCTAGTTGATTATTTGGTTCCATGTTTCCCTTATTTTGTTATGATATTTCCATGCATTTCTTTTAGTCCTCCATGATGAGTGTTGTTTTTGTTCAATGTTGGTCCATTGAAATTTTGTTGATGCTCATGGCCTTTTCATGATGAATGTTGTTTCTCTAGGTGCTATTGTTTTTTTATTCTTTGATTCTTCCATGTGTAGTTCCTTTGAGTCGTGTAACACCTTAGATTATTCCCCCCTTCTATTCTCTTCTTGATAACTTTATTCATGTGCTTATATACCTTCTTCTATTTCAACCTTTGACTTTTCATTTGATGTGTCAATAGGTACTGCAAAAAATTATGCATGTGCCACCTTGGGCCATTTAGCAACATAAATATCCTACAATGTAATTTTTTTTTATTATGCAAAATCTTCATAAGGTTATTTTTCACATTAATCTTTAATGTACCCAACAAGTCCATCCAAAGATATCTCGAAACAATATCCACATTATCCATATATATAGCATTAAAATATGGATGCAACATATGTTTATCCATAGTAATCTTCAAATGTTTAAAAATTTGAACATCCTCGCCCTCAACTTGTGTTCTGTAGATATGCTTTGCTAGGATCTACAATCTTTTGTCCATATTAACATTGATGAAATTATTCTTGTAGCTAGTGTTAATAGATATAATGACCTACTCCTTCTGAATACATTCATGAACCTGTAATAGGAAGTGTTTATTTGAAGATGAATTCTTATTTCTCTCCTTATCCTTATTCTTGGATGATACTAATAGTGTAAAAATGTGTGTTTAGGTGTTTCATCTGCAAGTGTCCTCATATTTTCATAGTTAATCAACTTTGACTATTTGGAAGCATCATCTATTAAATTCAAGGATAAAAAATATCTTCAATATTTTTACCATTGCATATATTTTATGTATTCCTCAATATTAGGAACATCGTGTATTCCTATAAAATACGTTTTTATTTTTATATAAAAAAAAAACACTACTTTTTTTTGAAGAAAAAACTTACTTTTCAATGGAGTCCCTTCTGTGACTAGTATTTTTTTTTTTTTGGTTTTATTTTTTTTTCGGGTGGGGTGGGGGGTGAAATAATAATAACTCACTGAATATTTCTGATAATCTCTATTACAACCATGATTATGAAATTCCATGTCCATTTTTCATCTAGTGGAATTAGTTTGATGAAAATATAGGCACTCTGTTAAAATATGTTTGCTCCAATCCATGTGGTCATCACTAGAAAAATACTAAAATAAATTGATTTTAAATCAGTGATATATTCACTTCTCGAACTCCCATTTGGGGAATTGTTTTTTTTTTTTAACTTGATTTTTTTTTTTTTAAGGAACTCAGATCTATAGTTGGTTTCTTTAGATTACATACAAAAAAATTCAAAAGTGGATTTGATTATTGTTGTCCTCTTTTTTCCATGAAAATCTACAAAAACAAAAAAAATCTTTCACTTTTTGACCCAAGAAAGAGCTCTAATACCACTTGTAGTTATTCTTGACTTTTAAATTAAATCAGAAACTAGATAAAACCCTTAAAATTTAGAAATATCAAATTCATTCAAAATATAAGCAACACAAGAAGGTATAAGGGAACCCTTATTCTTTAGAAATAAAAATGCATTTT
>ML811569.1:0-23661 GCA_009831015.1 Picea engelmannii | reverse complement strand
AAAAAAAAATTCACCCAAAAAGCCTCGGATCAAAATTTATTTTCTTCAAAAGAAATGACAAGGTTAGGTTAAAAAATAGGCCTCTTAAAAAAAATAACCTTTGTAAACCACCAAACATAATTTTTTTACCAAAACTTCAGATTTAAAAAAAAAAATTAAATGAACTAAACTAGGGTAAGGAAATTAATCTCGACTATTACCTAGATAATGGTGATGTATAATCAACTTTGATATTGTCAATCAACCAAGAGGCTAAATATCAATACCATAAACCACTCATAAGTCTCTCATACACTTGTAAATTCAACTATAACACTAAATATCAATACCATAAATTACTCATAAATCTCTCACACTCTTGCAAATCTTCTTCACCTCACTTATATATAAAGAAGTGAAAGGAGAACAATTCCCATGATGCATATGGAATAAACACTTTCTATAATATAAAAAATTATTGAAGAATGATATTACAAAATACTATAGCTATGTAATCTAATACCACTAGAAAATTATTAAGACATTCTAACACCAATATGGTTGATGACATTTTTCCTCACACAGTTTGAGGTTGATGCTTGCCAGCAAATTATGTAGTTGTGTAAACTTGCTACACATATTTTCCGTGCACTTGGAGACTTTCCTTTTTCTTTCACACAAAGTGAATGCAACCAAAAACACGTAAGCATTTACTGCAGAAATTAGTTGTTATTTGATTCAACATCCTCCTATATAATTCTGGAAAATGCTTGGCACGTCTATAAATAATAAGATACACCCATATCTCAAGAAATTTGTCTATCAAATTTGGATTTTGTTTTTGAAATTTGGATTAGAACACTTTATGCTATCGATAACTACTATTTGATTCCATATCTTTTATAATTATTATCTTTTATAATTATGGAAAATGGATCATGTTAGGAAGAGGATATGAAAATCTCACTAACAAGGGTTCTATACTATACTAGTATCTCCTTAACAAATTTGTGTTGCAAACAGTTCACATATTATTCACTCAACCTCCTTGCTCAAACCGCTAACTTCTCTAGATCTCATACAATTTATCTATCAAAACATTCAAAACATTGTTTACTTGATTGTGCATGTGAAGTGGGCATGCTATATCATGACTATTGCACATGTTGGTCCCTATATCTAGTTTTGGACACATCATATGTTTAGAAAATAAATATCCAAAAATCTTCTCTAGAAGGACATCGTCACTACAGTGGCATTTGTTTATCAAAGATGGTGATGAGATATGAAATTTTTTTATGGGAAAGATATTAAAATGGATTTCGAAAGTGATGACTATCCACACTTATTTGTGATATTTTTTTATTTTATTCATATATTATTCATCAAGCATAAAGTAATTTTTAGCTATGGATAAGATTGAAAAAAATGCATAAATTTTTGGTTGAGGTAGTTTTCTATTATTTTTGAAATCATTTATTGATATATCTATTTAGTAATCGAGATTGGATTTTGTATTAAATAATCCTTATCCAAGTAGACACTGGTGTAATTTTTTTTTTTAAAAGGTGGTTATGGCCTTCAAACATAAGTAGGCATCACCAATTCAAAAACTTGTAACTTACATATGTTTCTCCATACAAAATAGTTATGGTAGGTAGATTTCCTTATAAACTATAAAACTAATAGCATTACATGTAAAAGAATTATATTCAAAGAGATAAACTAAAAACTTTATTAGAGAGGGAGGATAACGTTTAGATCAAGTCGGGCTTCCACAACTTCTTCCAATGTTTGCATTTCCTCATCTTGTTGGTCCTTTGGGAAACAATTTTAGAATTCTTCTTAGAAATTAGATATCCAATGTTTTTCTAACCATTTTACCATTGGAAGAGAATTCATTGAGGAAAATTTTATGGGTTAAAATTTACCCATGGACTAATTTTCCATGTTTTTTTTTCTTCCAAAAATGGTTCGTTAACTTTCATTTTTTTTCTAAAATGATTCACTTGAATTCTATAAGATAAAAGCATTTTAATCTAAAAATCACCATTTTTTCTAGAAACTATATAAAATACTTAGAAATTTGAATATTTTTACAAAAATATTTCCAAACATTATATGGTTGGTATTTCAAGAATTAATAAGATTTCTAAAAGTGTATACACTTTAATATGAGTATGGACCCTTATAATTTTCCTTGGAATTCACCCATCGATGAATCTCCTGTACATATTGAGTTTGAGGGGATAAGAGACATAAGAACTACTTGAGGAAGACTAGGATGAATCACCACTCCATGCACTAGAGACTTCAAAGAGATTGGAAGCAAATCAAATTCCAAATGAGCTTGCAAGAGGCCTACATAGAAAGCTTGATATTTCTTTTCTTACTATTTTAGTAGCACTAGTTGGGAGATAATGTCCAATGCATACTCATCCCAAACCCTATTCTTAGATCTCATTTTTCTCTCCAATGCCTCCACCTATCTATTCCATTTGGTGTTTGATGCAGTGAAGCCACATTAACCCCATGCAATAACACACACATAGAGAAGAGTTTCTCCACATTTTTGTAAACAAATTGAATTTCAGTATTAAATAGAAAACTACCACTTTATGCAATTCAATTGAAAAAAAAAGACACACCACAATAAATGTGCACTATTTATTAAATAGATTGACCAAGTTTTCAAGCCTGCATTACATTTACAGAGTCTATGCATAGTGTAATGTACCTAGGGAGGATAATATGGGGTATCTAGTGAGGTACCCAAAAGGGATAATAAATATAATGTGGTCATATTGATGAAATAGGCCCACTTGGTAGTTGTTGGGTAATACATAGGCCCGCTAGATAGTTAGAAAAAATGAGATAATAATAAGGGGTAGATGACATAGACCCGTAGATATACTCATGAGAAGGTATATATACATGATTATCATTGCATTAAGATATGTTTTATTGAAGCAAGCATGGCTTGTAGAGTGATTCTTGACGTTGCTACTCTATTTTAAGGGTTCCTTTATATATTCTTTTGTTGCTTATGGTGAAAATGCATTTTTATTTCTAAAGAATAAGGGTTCCCTTATACCTTCTTGTGTTGCTTATATTTTGAATGAATTTGATATTTCTAAATTTTAAGGGTTTTATCTAGTTTCTGATTTAATTTAAAAGTCAAGAATAACTACAAGTGGTATTAGAGCTCTTTCTTGGGTCAAAAAGTGAAAGATTTTTTTTGTTTTTGTAGATTTTCATGGAAAAAAGAGGACAACAATAATCAAATCCACTTTTGAATTTTTTTGTATGTAATCTAAAGAAACCAACTATAGATCTGAGTTCCTTAAAAAAAAAAAAATCAAGTTAAAAAAAAAAAACAATTCCCCAAATGGGAGTTCGAGAAGTGAATATATCACTGATTTAAAATCAATTTATTTTAGTATTTTTCTAGTGATGACCACATGGATTGGAGCAAACATATTTTAACAGAGTGCCTATATTTTCATCAAACTAATTCCACTAGATGAAAAATGGACATGGAATTTCATAATCATGGTTGTAATAGAGATTATCAGAAATATTCAGTGAGTTATTATTATTTCACCCCCCACCCCACCCGAAAAAAAAATAAAACCAAAAAAAAAAAAATACTAGTCACAGAAGGGACTCCATTGAAAAGTAAGTTTTTTCTTCAAAAAAAAGTAGTGTTTTTTTTTTATATAAAAATAAAAACGTATTTTATAGGAATACACGATGTTCCTAATATTGAGGAATACATAAAATATATGCAATGGTAAAAATATTGAAGATATTTTTTATCCTTGAATTTAATAGATGATGCTTCCAAATAGTCAAAGTTGATTAACTATGAAAATATGAGGACACTTGCAGATGAAACACCTAAACACACATTTTTACACTATTAGTATCATCCAAGAATAAGGATAAGGAGAGAAATAAGAATTCATCTTCAAATAAACACTTCCTATTACAGGTTCATGAATGTATTCAGAAGGAGTAGGTCATTATATCTATTAACACTAGCTACAAGAATAATTTCATCAATGTTAATATGGACAAAAGATTGTAGATCCTAGCAAAGCATATCTACAGAACACAAGTTGAGGGCGAGGATGTTCAAATTTTTAAACATTTGAAGATTACTATGGATAAACATATGTTGCATCCATATTTTAATGCTATATATATGGATAATGTGGATATTGTTTCGAGATATCTTTGGATGGACTTGTTGGGTACATTAAAGATTAATGTGAAAAATAACCTTATGAAGATTTTGCATAATAAAAAAAAATTACATTGTAGGATATTTATGTTGCTAAATGGCCCAAGGTGGCACATGCATAATTTTTTGCAGTACCTATTGACACATCAAATGAAAAGTCAAAGGTTGAAATAGAAGAAGGTATATAAGCACATGAATAAAGTTATCAAGAAGAGAATAGAAGGGGGGAATAATCTAAGGTGTTACACGACTCAAAGGAACTACACATGGAAGAATCAAAGAATAAAAAAACAATAGCACCTAGAGAAACAACATTCATCATGAAAAGGCCATGAGCATCAACAAAATTTCAATGGACCAACATTGAACAAAAACAACACTCATCATGGAGGACTAAAAGAAATGCATGGAAATATCATAACAAAATAAGGGAAACATGGAACCAAATAATCAACTAGAATCAAAATCAAGGTGGTAATGCCATAGTTGGACCCCATGTCCACATTTCACTAGGATGGATGGATGCTCATGCTTGATACCAATTGACTACAGTGGTTAGAAGATCACACTAGATTTCTAATCATGTTTCGAGAAGGTATGAGCTAGCTTAGATCATTATATAATTTTTCATCTATCTTGATACTTTATGGGTGGGGACATAAGAGGAATTTGATTGCAGGGCCCACTTTAGTGCTAGGTGCCAATTTCGAGATATGGAGTCTGGAACATTCTAGAGTCGTTTTGAGGCATCAAATGGAATTTTTTGGGGCCAAAACTTTGTGAGGATCGATTGTGGCCCATTAAAGGTTTTCTACACATTGATACCTTTCTAACGGTGAAAACATCATCTCAATCAGAGCTTGCGTGTAGAATTTATGCCTCCCAAAAATGGACCTATATTGTTGACCACCATGGTCCAAGTGGACAACACGTGAACACCCATTACTCACACATTTGGGAATAACAATGTTTGTACTTTCAATAATATTCTAGAAGTTCCAAAACCTTATTACTAATTGAGGGTTGAGGATGCAAAAACCCTAACCTTGGATGGCTCCCGGGCTGTGTTAAATACCAGGCCACTAGGAAGTGAAGGGGTTCCATTATTTTGTATTGTACTTGTTCCATAGTTGAGAAGATGATGCAGGAGCATCGTCAACAACAAGCAAGAGTGGAGGCGGAAGACAACAGGGATGAGCGCCATCACATTTTTGGCACATGTTGAAAATGTTTGAAATGTTTTTGAAAGTTTGGATGCGCAGACACTAATGAAATAGTTAAGAAGGTGTACTTACATATTGTAAACATATCTTGAGCGATTCACTCTCATCTGTAAGGTGTAGAGGCATTTATGCATAGTTAATGAAAGTAGGTAGATTTAAATTCTAGATTAAACAGTTTTAGGAGCTAGAGGGAAAACCGACTATAGACACCCTCATCTTTGTATCATGGTATCAATCGAGAGGGATTGTATGATTAAGAACATGAGCATAGCGGAGAAACAGAGAGTGGTAGAGAAGAATCCATGTACAGAAGTTCTGAAATTAATACATGAAGCTTTGATTCAGACTCATGGAGTTCTAATGTTTTTTGTGTATACATGTTGAATGCTATGCTTATGGTTGTTTTACTGTTTCTGTTGTGCATTTTCTTTTATGCTATGTATGCATGATTTCATGTTAAGTGTTTGAAGTCTGAGAGAGTAAGGAAATGAGTTTCAATTGTTTCTCTTCTTGAGTCAGAGTTCCTGCAAGGAGTGCAGTGAAGCGTCCTCAAGGAGTGTGTTGACGAGTTTAGAGTTCATCTCTGAAATCTTAGGAGGGATACTGTTGTTCTCATTTCAACTGAAGTGCAAGATAAACACAGAAGCCTTGAAAGGTGTGCGTAGGCTGGTCGTGACCTTAGAACAAATAGACTAAGGTTGAGAGATTGAAGGACTGTTGTTGCAGAGTTGCACAGAGTCAAGAGATTCAAATATTTAGGATTATTTGAAGAAGTGCCGCAAGGAGTGCATGCAGAAGTCTTTTAGGAGACTTGATTTTGTGAAAGGAAGATCAGGAGGGTCAACACTTTCAAAGTGTTGAAGAGTAGAAGAAGATTTTTGGTCATTATGCAGAGGCCAGGTTCAGGAAAAGTATCACAGGTCTGATTGAGCTAGAGGTTCTTTGGGGAGAGATTGAAAGGTCAGAATTCTTTGAGGAGGATTCCCGAAATAGCGAGAACCGTAAGATCTACAAGAGCTACAAGGCGGATAAGGGGCCGCTGACCTTGACTTATTGGGACGTCAGATCATTTCGGCATTTCAGGGTTCGAAAGTCTGAAGTGTAAGCCAAATCCTTGGCTGATCAAACCCCCGAAACGTGAATAGAAGTATTCATGTGTGGAAATAGTGGGGGAAGAGTATAAGTGTTTTGGAACATCGGAATTCAGAAAATCATGGATTACGAGGACATAAGGTGGTTCGAGAGTTCCAAACTCTCGATACACAGAAACCCGAACAATAAGAAGGCGACACATGGAAGGAAAAGAGACTTTCTATCGAGGGTCGTGAAAGCAGAGGAGGAGAAATACCATTTCGTCATTTCAGGACTTCTGAGACTAGAAGACGAAAGCAACAGAGCATTTGATCCTTAGCATATCAATCTTCTGGTACGCGAAATTCCAAAAGCATTTCAGAAGATGAAATTTCGGCATTTTGGGGTTCATAGGTTTGAGGACCTCGAGGACATAGTGAAAGTGATTTTTGGTGTTTGAAATCCTGAAACCATGAAGAGGAAGGGAGGACCAGAACATTTTCATTTTGGTAAATCAGAAGTCAGAAGTTCGGGACTCCAGGGGTCGAGAGCAGAGTTGCACGTCATCGCAACTCCCGAATTCGCGAAAGCCAAAAAGCCAAAATTGACATCAGGAAAGGAAAGTATTAGTATTTTGGGTTTTGGAGGTCGAAGAGATAAGGCGCTCGACCATGGGATTCACGAAATCGTAAAATCCTGTATCCCGAAATAAAAGAGGGGTTCCCTCAAGGTTTGTTGTGGGTGTTGATTTTCCAAAAGGGAAATAAAAGAGCCAATCGAGCTCTTAGGGGTCGAAAAAAAAAGATCCTGTGCGGATCCCAACCTATGGGTCTGGGGGTCTGCGTCAGTTGTGGTATCAGAGCACAAAAAAATTTATTTTCTTTCTGTAGCAGGGAAAAGAGGAATTTTACAGCCATGCCACCGAGAAGAAGAGACAGGCAAATACGTGACGCACCAGAGGAAAGGGAAATTCGAAGAAGAAGATACAGACAATTACCTGATCCGGCAAGGGAAAGAGAGATGTGTGAACTACGTGCCAGGCTTGATGCCATGAAGACAACACAGAGGCACACAATTGGTGCTGGGGATATCAACAAATCTGAAAGTGAAAATGAAATTGGAAATGAAGAAGTTGCAGCCGAATATGCAGCAAAAGAACGCCTATTTAGGGTTGTTGCAAGGATAGGTGCTAGAGAAAAAATGGGCATTCCAGTATATGAAGGAAACCTAGATGTTGAAGAGCTTCTAGACTGGATTAGAGCTCTGGATAAATACTTTGACTATGAGGATGTTGAGGAATACAAGAAGATCAAAAATTATGTCACAAGACTTAAAGGGCATGCAACATTATGGTGGGATGAACTGCAGGATGACAGATGATGTAAAGGCAAGCAGAAAATCAAGAGTTTGGATAGAATGGCTACGAAGATGAAGAAAAAATTCGTACCCAAGGATTATCAAATCACCTTGTTTCAGAGGATGCAAAATTTGAGACAGAAGCTGATGTCAGTGAAAGAGTACACTGAAGAGTTCTACAAACTAAACATTAGGGCAGGTCGTCACAAAAGTGATGATGAAAAGGTTCCCAGATATATGAATGGTTTGAGATATGACATCCAATATGAGATGAGCATCATGACCATACGAACGGTGGAAGATTCTTATCAAATGGCTCTGAAGGCTAAAGAGAAGTTGAGCCGAAAGCAAAGTCAAAGAGGGCGAGGAAGAAGTCAAGCCAGAGGCAAAATAATTTCCCAAGACAAAATTCAGAAACCTAAGGAAGAGTGGAAGAAACCTCAAACTCAAACTGAGAGAGGTGGAAGCTCATAGAGAGGATAGTATGCAGACATAAATACTTTTCCTTGAGCCAGAGGAAGAGGAAGATGCAGAGGTGGCGAAATAAAATGCTTTACTTGTGGAAAGAATGGACACAAATCCTATGAATGTCCAGATAAGAAGAAAGAAGAGGTGAAACTCACATTGCCGAAGCACAGGAACGGAATGTTGAGGTAGAAGATGTTGAATATGGAAGATCACTGATGATGAGGAAAGTTCTCTTAACGCTAGAGAAGGAAGTAGAAAATCCAGTCCAAAGGAACAAACTTTTTTAGATTTCTTGCAAGACCAAAGACAGGGTATGCAAGGTCATCGTGGACAGTGGTAGCACAGACAATTTTGTTTCTACATATATGGTCGAAAAGCTGGAGCTGGAGACTATTGAACATCCAAGCCCATACAGAGTTTCATGGTTACAAAAAGGGCATCCGGTAAATGTCACTAAACAATGTTTAGTTGAGATTAAAATAGGAGGATATAAGGATGAAATACTATGTGATGTCATTGCCATGGATGTTTGTCATCTATTGTTGGGTAGATCGTGGCAATATGACAGGAATGTGATTCATGATGGGAGAAAGAAAACATACACCCTGGACAAGAATGGAAGAATTCACATGTTGTTGCCAATTAAGGATAAAGAAGTGACAACAAAGGTAAGCAACACTGTACTTCTCATGAGTGGGAAGGAACTTATTAAGGAGGTTAAGAAGAAAGAAGATACACAATTCATTGTGGTTAGGAAGCCTAGAATTGTTTTAACCAGCAAAAGAGTGGATGATTTACTAGAGGAAATCCAGCAGCTACTGGAAGAATTTGCTGATATATTAGTGGATGAACTACCTCGTTCGTTGCCACCTATCATGAGTATAAGTCATCACATCGATCTTATACCTGGAGCTAGTTTACCAAACAAAGAAACGTACATAATGACACCGCAGGAGAATGAAGAGATCAAGAGACAGGTCCAGGATTTAATGGACAAAGGATTGGTTAGAGAAAGCTTGAGTCCATGCACTATTCCAATAGTGCTCAGTCCAAAGAAAGATGGAGGCTGGAGGATGTGTACAAACTCAAGGGAAATTAACAAGATTACCATCAGATATAGATTTCCATTGCCAAGGATGTATGATTTGATGGATTTCTTGAGTGGGGAATTTTTTTTTTCAAAGATTGATTTGAAAAGTGGACATCATCAAATTTGAATGATAGAAGTGATGAATGGAAGACAACATTCAAGGCAAATGAAGGGTTGTATGAATGGCTTGTTATGCCATTTGAATTAACAAATACGCCTAGTACTTTCATGAGGTTGATGAACGAAGTCTTGAAGGACTTTATAGGAAAGTTCATCATTGTATATGTTGACGATATATTGATTTTCAGTAGAACAAAAACAGAGCACTTGAAGCATTTGGCTACAGTGATGAAAAGATTGCAGCAAGAGAAGTTGCTGATAAATATGAAGAAATCATCATTCATGAGGACAGAGCTCATTTACTTGGGATTTGTTATCTCTACAAATAAACTAAAAATGGATCCAGATAAAGTGGAGGTGATTAATAATTGGCCATTTCCAAAGAGAATATTTGAAGTTAGAAGCTTTCATGGATTGGCTAGTTTCTACAGAAAATTTATCAAAAATTTCAGTGTTATTAGCGCACCGATGATGGACACGGTGAAGAAAAGGCATAAGTCTTTTCACTAGATAGAAGAAGCAGAGAAAAGTTTCAATTTGTTGAAAAGGAAGATTACTGAACAACCAATTTTTGTGTTGCCAGATTTCAACAAGACATTTCAGGTCAAATGTGATGCTAGTGGATTTGCAATTGGAGCGGTCTTGAGCCAATATGATAGGCCAGTTGCATACTTCAGTGAGAAAATGAATGAGGCAAAGGTTAAGTACTCCACATATGAAAAAGATTTTTATCCAGTCATACAAGCACTGAAGAAGTGGAAGCACTATTTGGTTCCTAAAGAGTTCGTTTTGTACAGTGATAATCATGCCTTACAATTTGTAACTCAGCAGGATAAATTGAACCAAAAGCATGGAAAATGGGTTGAATACATGCAGAATTTTACTTTTGTAATTAAAAATATTTCTGGAATTGCTAACAAAGTTGTTGATGCTTTGAGCAGGAAATGTTTTTTGATGCATGAGTTTAGAGTCAAAACTTTAGGTTTTGATAATCTCAAGGACATGTACAAAAATGATCTAGATTTCAAAGAGGCATATGAGGCATTTGAGAATCCAATTCTTAGGGACAGAAGCCAATGGACCGAATATATGATCCAGGATGGATTATTATTTAGGAACAATCAATTATGTATTCCAAAATTCTCCATGAGGGAGAATCTGTTGAAAGAAAAGCACAGTGGAGGATTGGCCAGACATTTTGGTCTTGATAAAACATTCTCAAAATTAAATGGCTCATATTTTTGGCCAGGAATGAGGACCAACGCCAAAAGATTTGTGGACAAATGTAGAATTTGTCAGCACACGAAGGCTGAACAAAGGGTTATATCATCCATTACCGATACCAGAGAGGCCGTGGGATGCAATGAGCATGGATTTTATATTAGGGTTGCCAAGGACACAAAGAGGATTCAATTCAATCTTTGTGGTGGTAGACAGATTTTCAAGCCTTATCAAGCCTTATCAAGCCTTATCTTTGTGGTGGAAGTAGCGACTTATCAAGCCTTATCTTCAGAGCTGTTGTGTTGGGATTCAATTAATTCCTATTGTTCTCCTTCAGCTCTTATTCGCATCAGAAGATGACTTTGGATTTGAACTCCCATGTGAGGTTGGGGATTCTTCTATCTATACCTGAATTCGAAGCGAGTGAGCTATAAAAATGAGATTCACTTCCTCCAAGCAAGAGCAAGCTAGGACCTCCAAGGCCATCACAAGGCTTCTCTGAACGTCAATCACTCTGGACTTCCAATCGGCTTTTGGGCGAACTCCTTTGGACTTGTCATCTGATTCCCAAATGCTTGTTAGAGAAGGAACTTTCCCTCCTTAACTGCCCAATCACTTCCCCGTCAATATTGTCGAGTTTATAAACTAGAATACCTCCGACATTACCAGTGTATGGAGCTAGGGTTAATCTGGAGGAGTGGAGTGGTGTTTGGTGTTGGAAATCACTAAATCGTTTCCTTCACTCATCATTCATTCCCAACTTGGCTAATCATGCGGATGAAACCCCGAACTATATTAGAGACTCACTTTCCCGTACTGTACAACTCCTGCCTTCATATCTTTAATGAGAGTAAATAGGAAACAATCGGATTCTCATTCAACCCACTGATAGCTCTTGGCAAAACATGTTCAAGGGTAACAACCATAACTGCTTCAACCACGCGGTAAACTTGCTTTATAACTTGATAAATAACTAGACCTATTACTGACTCTGCGACTAGTGTTGATTCAACCTAGGCAGATACAAGGGCTTCTGGGTGATTGACTGAATCTTGAATTTAGGGCGTTGGTTAGCTGTTTTATGCAATGTTTTTTTTTTGTCAGGATTTGGCTATATAAATTTACATGAATCACTATTTTTTTTTGTTATTCTAAATCCATTTCTGAATGTAGAAATAGATTTAGCATGCTAAAAAATTCTCAAGGCACTGAGATTATACATAAATAATCACTCAAATCCTCGAATCCAACAATTTCTCATCAGATCGACCAAATATCCTAGAAAAAAATCATCTTTTAATAGAACAGCTAAAAAAAATCATTTCTAACAAATATCCTCAAAAATCATCATCAGTGAAGCTAAAAAAAGGAGGGGCTCCAAGGCGAGATATGATTTCTTTGTGCCAGGTCCATCTATGCAACATCATATCGTATTTTATTTTGTAGTCAATTTGGCTGGGAGATGACATTGAAGAGAGTACAGACCCTCTATTCCCCTATGGTTGTGATTCCTGTAGCATATTGATAAATGGATATGTGAAGGACTAGACCAGAGTTCGGTCGGGATCAAGCTACAAAGGAATAGGTGGCTCCTAGAAAACTATCCAACCAACGAAACTAGAAGACCGGACTTGTTTTCAATGAATTAGCCTTTTAGTTCTATGCTTTCACAATGGGGAAGGCTAGCTATGACAACAGTCTAGTAGAAAATCCAGTCTGAGAATTGAAAGAAGCTAGTTGCACGATTACGAAGAACTTGACCAGCGCAGCCTAAACAAAGCACGGGAGCGATAAGTACCAGCCTCAAATGTTTCAAGGTTAGATCCTTTACACGTACTTTCCGTGCAAACGATGGATGGATAATACTTCACACGGAAATATGAGATGGGATAGATGCCCTACTTTCCTGGTGAATAATTTGGGTTAGTTGCATGTCTCCAACGTGGGCATATTATAGTGTCCCGATTGTTTGTAACCCGCTTCAGTTAGTATTTCTTAGGAGTGGAGTTCACTAATTTCTCTCTCTCGTGCCACATGGCCATTCAATGCATGTTGTCTTTGCTAACTTGTTGATGAATTTTGAGGCTAATATTTCAAATTCAATGAGTGTTTCAACATGGTTACAGTGTATTTTGAGATTCATCCATGGCTTTAATTTTGAGGGATTCTCCCTTTCTGTCTTCTTCCAAGCCAAGTAATTGGTTGCTCACCATGCTCATTTCCCATGATTTGTGTGTCAGTCTCTTGTAATGCATTATCATTGAAATTATTGCAAAAGGCACTAGCGGGTATCTAATACATTATTTAAGCTCCTATTCTCTATATGTGATAAAAAGTTCCTTAGATTAGGATACACATTTAGTCCTAGAACACACCCCATACAATTTCTTCTCGATGTATTGATAAAGATCAAGAGATCAACTACTATCCAATTTATGGTTGATAGGTGATCACGACCAAACAACAAGATTTTTCTATTTCTGGAGACATTTTACATTGATTACTTGGGGTGTTTCAAAGTCCCACTACAAACGAGGCTTTCCTACCTTTCTATTTTCAAATTATTGTGAGATCGAATCGAAGAAGAACATGGGTAGTCTCATTGTTAGAGAAAGACTCTTCCAAGTCAAAGAAAGGTTGATCAATTTTTTTTTTTAAATAATTTTTTAATAGTTCGAAATCATCGCACAAAATTTATTAATAGTTTGAAATCATCGCACAAAAATCTATAATGATATATTTATAACACAATAATCATTAGGATTATATGTTTGTACTCACAATAGTTTTTCTTTTTGAATAATTTTAATGATCAATATAAATTTATTAATTGTTAACCTAAAGAACCATGGGGTCCAAGATAAATATCAATACCATAAACCATTCACAAGTCTTTCACACACCCTTGAACTCCTAAAATGTCTCCTTCACCTCTCTTATATATAAGAATGTGAAAGGAAAACAATTCCCATGATGCATGTGGGATAAACCATTTTACAATATATAGAGTTATTGATGAATAATATTACAAAATTCCATAGCCATGTAATCTAAGACCACTAGGAAATCATTAACACATTCTAACATTCCTCCTTACTGATGACTAGAGGGATAGAAGCATAGGTTGAGTTGTGTTACATGTCAATATGAGATATCACAAGTCTAATGATGCTTCATTGTGTGCACAATTCCCTCATGATGATAGGATATACAACAATAAATGTGGTTGATGCCTCATTGTGTTTACAAATTCCTCATGTTGATAGACTATACAATGGTAAATATGGCCACTAGAAAAACATTACATGATGATTATAACCAAAGGATTAATATGGAATTACATTACACTCACCCTTAATAACAACTTCAAACATCCTAAGTAACCAATGAACATAGATGCAAACTTCATTAATGTCAAGGATAAGTTGTGAAGATGAACACTGTAGAAAATAATCTATAAGTTGCAAATAGATCCTCAATAAGGTGCAAGGAGAAGACACTTTCTACCGCCAAGAACCAATGCAACATGACCAACAACCAGGTCCTCAATAAGGTTCTAGGAATACGTCCAAAAAGAAAATAGAAAACTACAAGAAATAACCTCCAAGAGAAATGACTTGTATCAGGGCAAGTCCACATTATGTCAAAGAAGAAAAATATCCAAGAGTACACAAATGATATGAGAAGATGAAGTTGAATGTGATCCAACATGATAAAAGTGTCACAGTCCAACTAAGGTTCTTCAATCAGGAACTTGAACATGATCTTATAAGATCAAAAAGTGTTGTAGATGTACCATATGCAATACAAAAAGGTCTCCCATCACAAATACATAGTACCAAGAAAAACACCAAATGTTTTCCATCAATAAATTATTTTAGATAGAGTGGTGAATCTCAAGTGTGTGGCTCCAAACAATGGTCCAATGCTATGCATGCACAATGATCCATGGGCCAAGGATATGGTGTGGATCTGAGTTTATAAAGGCTACTACAAAATTAGATCTGAAATACATGAGAAATGATTCCCTCAAACAAGAAATGAACCATGGCATGATCCACAAACATCGTATCTCAGACAAGTAAAGATAAATACTTGATGTGACAATAGACGATCTACATAAAATATCACAAAGATAGAGATGGTTCAAAGCATGGTAGCCACCATCGGGCCAACAGATGAGGTGAAAAAAAAGATAAAAAAGACACAACCAAAATAGTCTTCCCACCAATCAAGAGAGAAAGAGCCCCCAAAATAACTAGAAACCTAGCAGCCAACACCTTTGGATCTATCTACATTTCAACTATCATAAAAAAGAGACCTAGAAGAATTCCCTACTATGGAGCAATGTTTGATTCCACTTGCAAAGAAAAGTCATTTTCATCTAGAATAAAATCATTTATAAAATCTCCCAAATCCATAGAAATACCATCCCTAGTTTTCAAAACACTTGTCCCAAGAACAATAAGTAAGTTATTCACAAAAAATAACTCCACTTTTTTATTCTCTGCAATTTGCTTATAGATAGGACATAGGAGGAAGTGCCCTCCTAAAAAACACTCAAATATCGGGCTGTATCTGAGACAGATGGAAAAATTCAATGCATAAGCCTGAATCCCAATCTAGACCACAAATTAGAAAAATATCAACACTGAAAGTGACAACTTTCTAATTCCCCATGCTTGGAAAATTCGAGAGGAAGTCTTTTGTTGCTTTGTCGATTTCAATTTTTTTTTCGACACGTTTGCTAGAGATAAGATTTGGCATAGAATGGAGGAACTTGGGGTTCCTATACATCTTAGAGTAGTTTTCCATAGGCCATATGAGGAGGTTAAAGTCAAAACATCAACTAGTATCTCCGAAAGTTTTAGGAGTGATATCAGGGTCAAGCAAGGGTTCCCATTGTCCCCTACCCTTTTTGTTTTATATATATAAAAAAATTTGATCCAAGTGGATATCGGTGGCCAACCACCTTTTCCAACTGGCTCAAAACAATTTTCTGGCAATTTTGATAATTTACTATTTTTAGCAGTTTTTCGGGTCCTGAACTTCCGAAGCCGTTTTGAGTCCCTAAACGATGTTTTTTTAGAAAATAGGGAGAAACATGGATCATCGATCAATGTTTCTCACCCAAAAGTTGTAGTCCTCAGATAGATCTTTCCAACGCATTATCGAGTGCCTCAAATGGAGATTGTATGCAAAAGTTATGCCCCTGAGAAGTTCACGTATCAACTACCCCCATTGGGGCCCACAAACCTTATGGATTTTCATCTTCCGGGGTTAGGATTTTGGATTTTACTTATGTTAAAAAGGCCCTTAGAGCCTAATTGTAATAATCATCTTCTCACAGATGTGAGTAGCCATCACATCTCTTCTCAGAGATAAGTTTCCACCATTCTAGCGAGTCTTTCACTTTGTATTTTACAGTCTCTGTACATTTATTTCATTAATAGAAATCATGTATTATTTTATATCTGTGACTCTTGTTATTTTCTCTATATCTCTTTTATATTTTTGTCTCTCTTGCAATATCTCTAAATATTTCTGTGTTATATCTTCTCTCTCATTTCATGCCGAAAATAATCTGGATCAGTGGTATCAGAGCAGGCTGCTCTTGATCTTCAGTGCATGTTATCGACGAGGTCTGAGTATAGCAATTTGGGTCTCGAGTTTGTCTCTCTTGAGAAAAATCACTCTCGCACACCCAAGAAACCCTCAAGGGCAGAATAAAATAAAAACAACGGAGCAGACGATCCTATCAGTCTATTGCTTGAGCAAGCTCTCACGCGATAGAGGGATGAAATGATGGAGAAAATTTCCCACATCCTTCAACACCTACTGATAGCAACATGAACATCTTCATCAAGCGACCACTTTGGAGGCACCTCTCCTTTCAAGGTACAAGTTAATTTTGATATTCTAGTATTTGAAGGACAAATAGATGCAGAATCCCTACACAAATGGTTAAATCTGCTAGAAGGTTATTTCTCTGTTCACATTTTTTTTGACAAAGAAAAGGTCACCTTTGCACTCCTTAAATCTCTCCCCCATGTCAAATATTGGTGGGAAACTTACTAGGATTAGAGTTCTACAGAGGATTCTGGGATATATGGGGCTGAGCCCACTTGGGATTTTTTCGTGGATGCGATAAAGGAACAATAATACCCTATTGGTAACTATGAGGACCAATACATGAGATGGACCACACCGCGGAAAGAGAGGGGCCAAGCAGTTCCAGAGTTCACCAATTTCCACACCTTGTGCACCAAGCTAGATATCAAAGACTCCGAGCAACAATTGGTTCTGAAATACTCTGGGGCTCTACACAGATACATCCAAACTGAAATGGATTTTCTGGACATATCATCACTCGACAGCCTATCGATATGCTATTAAAATCGAGCAGAAATTTAAGAACCAGAACAAACAGGAGTTTGGGTCTGCAAATCCGCAACAACCAAAGTATGACAAAGACAACCCTAAAAAATAGTCTTCCGAAAAATAGTCCAAGCCACAAGAAAAGAAGGGTCACGAGAAGACAAAGAAGGACACCAAAAAATGGTGCAAATTCCACAAAATCCCTTGGCACAATACCGATGAATGTCGCTCAAAACAGTCATTGGTGGCCGAGAACAAAGACGAGGAGTCGAACCCTGATTCAGAATCTGATTCTGAAAATATTAGTAAAAGATAGATCATCGACGCAGACCCCACTTCTATTGTCGTGACCGCATCAATTAAACTAGAAGAACCAATAGATCCTGAAGAGGGGGAGTGTCTTTTTCATTAACATATGTGGGTGAAGGGGACCCCACTACATTTTATTATTGATAGTGGAAGCCAGAAAAACCTCATCTCAGTAGAGGTTGTCAAACAGTTGGGATTGTGGACAACACCACACCTGCAACCATACAACATCAGGTGGCTTCATCAAGGATGAGATCTTCGTGTCAATCAACAGTGTCGATTGTCATACGACATCCATCCCTTAAAGGATGAGGTAATATATGATGTTTCCCCACTGGATGTTTGTGATGTTCTCTTCGACCAACCATATATGTGGAAGTGCCATGTTGTTTATGAGTCTCGACCCCACAGTCTCACTGTTTCTCTGGGAGGTCATCTCTACAGAATACCAGAGGTAATTCTGAATACTGTTCCACCGAAACATTTCCACAAGGTAGTATATCATACTACAAAATTCAGCTTCTTCACAATCTATTGGAAAGGTGAATAAAAGGATACTGCAACTGCCACAGCTTCGGCCCAAGCACCTTCTATCCAACAGAAGCAGGTCGACAAGGTTGAATCAGATCACAAAGATTCGTCCTGCACACAGTCATCTCAAGTATCCAGACTGGTTAAAAAGGTCCAACCCTTCCAGCCACAGGATCGTGACAGCCTTCAACAAGCTAAGCAACGCAACTTCTCGAGCACGATAAGCAGCTCACCAAGATTCAAACTCAACAAACACTTCCCCCTCTCCCTCCAAAACTCAATGCAATGGATACCATTGCTTCCTAAGGAGTAAGGATTGATCTAGGTGGACATCGGTGGCCAATCACCTTTTCCAACTTGCCCAAAACAATTTTCTGCCAATTTCCGTAATTTACTATTTTTAGCAGTTTTTTGGGTCCAGAACTTCGGGAGACGTTTTGAATCCCTAAATGATGTTTTTTGAGAAAACGGGGAGAAACATGGATCGTAGATCGATGTTTCTCACCCAAAAATTGTATTCCTTGTATATATATTTCCAATGCACTATCGAGTGCCCCAAACAGAGATCGTATGCAAAAGTTACGCCCCTGGGAAGTTGACGTATCAACTACCCCCATCGGGGCCCACAAACCCTTTAGCTTTTCATCTTCCGGTGTTAGGGTTTTGGATTTTATTTATGTTAAAAATTCCCTTAGAGCCTCATTGTAATAATCATCTATTCACGGATGCGAGTAGCTATCACATCTCTTCTCAGAGATAAGCTGCCACCATTTTAGCGAGTCTTTCACTCTGTATTTTACAGTCTCTGTACATTTATTTAATTAATAGAAATCGTGTATTACTGTATATCTGTGACTCTTGTTATTTCCACTATATCTCTGTTATATTGTTGTCTCTCTTGCAATATCTCTAAATATTTCTATATTATATCTCCGCTCTCATTTCGTGCTGAAAATAATTGGGACCAGTGGTATCAGAGCACGATGCTCTTGATCGTTTTTCAGTGCATGTCCCTGATGAGGTATGAGTATAGCAAGTTGTCTCTCAAGCTTGTCTCTATTGAGGAAAATCACTCTCGCACACCTAAGAAACCCTCAATGGCGGAAGAAAAAAAAAACGACGGAGAAGATGATCCGATCAGTCTGTTGCTTGAACAAGCTCTCATGCGACAGAGGAACGAAATGATGGAGAATTTTTCCCACATCCTTCAACACCTACTGATAGCAACAGGCACATCTTCATCAAGCAAACACTTTGGAGGCACCTCGCCTTTCAAGGTACAATTTAATTTTGATATTCCAGTATTTGAAGGACAAATATATGCAGAATCCCTAGACAAATGGTTATATTTGCTAGAAGGTTATTTCTCTGTTCACAATTTTTTCGATAGAGAAAAGATCACCTTCGCACTCCTTAAATATCTCCCCTATGTCAAATATTGGTGGGAAACTTACTAGGAGTAGAGTTCCACAGAGGAGTCTGAGATATATGGGGCTGAGCCCACTTGGGATTTTTTCGTGGATGCGGTAAAAAAACAATATTACCCTGTTGGAAACTACGAGGACCAATATATGAGATGGACCACACTACAACAAGAGAGGGGCTAAGCAGTTTCGGAGTTCACCAATACCTTCCATACCTTGCACACCAAGCTAGGTATCAAAATCTCCAAACAACATTTGGTTCTGAAATACCGTGGGGCTCTACACAGATACATCCAAACTAAAATGGATTTTCTGGACATCTCATCACTCGATGCTGCCTATCGACATGCTATTAAAATCGAGCAGAAATTTAATCACCAAAACAAATGGGAGTTCGGGTTTGCAAATCCGCACCAACCAAAGTATGACAAGGACAACCCTAAAAAACAATCTCCTGAAAACCAGTCCAAGCCACAGGAAAAGAAGGGTCATGGGAAGACAAAGAAGGACACCGGAAAATGGTGCGAATTCCATAAAATCCTATGGCACAACACCGATGAATGTTGCTCAAAACAGTCATTGGTGGCCGAGATCAAAGACAAGGAGTTGAACTGTGATTCTGAATCTGATTATGAAAATACTGGTAAAAGATAGATCATCGATGCATACCCCACTACTATTGTCATGACTGCAACAATTCAACTAGAAGAACCAACAGATCCTGAAGAGGGGGAGTTCCTTTTTCATTCACAGATGTGGGTGAAGGGGACCCCACTACATTTTATTGTTGATAGCGGAAGTCAGAAGAACCTCATCTCAACAGAGGTCGTCAAACAGTTGGGATTGTCGACAACACCACACCCACAATCATACAACATCGGGTGGCTTCGCTAGGGACGAGATCTTCGTGTCAACCAACAGTGTCGATTGTCATACAACATCCATCCCTTCAAGGATGAGGTAATATGTGATGTTGCCCCACTGGATGTTTGTGATGTTCTCTTGGGCCCACCATATATGTGGAAGTGCCATGTTGTTTATGAGTCTTGACCCCACAGTGTCATTGTTTCTCTAGGGGGTCATCTCTACAGAATACCAGAGTTAATTCCGAATACTATTCCACCTAAACATTTCTGGAACGTAGTATCTCATACTACAAAATTCAGCTTCTTCACAATCTATTTGAAAGGTGAATAGAAGGATACTGCAATCACCACAACTTCGGCCCAAGCACCTTCTATCCAACAGAAGCAGGTTGACAAGGTTGCATCAAAGCACAAAGATTCCTCCTGCACACAGTCATCTCAAGTAGCCAAACTGGTTAAAAATGTCCAACCCTTCTAGCCATAGGTTCGTGATAGCCTTCAACAAGCTAAGCAATGCAACTTCTCCAACAAGACAAGCAGCTCACCAAGATTCAAACTCAACAAACACTTCCCCCTCTCCCTCGGGAAATCAATGCAATGGAGACCATTTCTTCCTAAGGAGGGAGGATTGATCCAGGCGAATATCAGTGGCCACCCACCTTTTCCAACTCGCTCAAAACAATTTTCTAGCAATTTCAGTAATTTACTATTTTCAGCAGTTTTTCGGGTCCTGAACTTCCGGAGCCGTTTTGAGGCCCTAAACGATGATTTTTGAGAAAACGGGGAGCAACATGCAACATAGATCGATGTTGGTCACCTAAAAGTTGTAGTGATCAGATAGAGCTTTCCAATGCACTATCGAGTGCCCCAAACAGAGATCGTATGCAAAAGTTACGCCCCTCGAAAGTTGACGTATCAACTACCCCCATCAGGGTCCACAAACCTTTTGGCTTTTCATCTTCCAGGGTTAGGGTTTTGGATTTTAATTATGTTAAAAAGGCCCTTAGAGCCTCACTGTAATAATCATTTTCTCACGGATGCGAGTAGTCATCACATCTCTTCTCAGAGATAAGTTGCCACCATTCTCGCGAGTCTTTCATTCTGTATTTTACAGTCTCTGTACATTTATTTCATTAATAGAAATCATATATTACTGTATATTTGTCACTCTTGTTATTTCCGCTATATCTCTATTATATTGTTGTCTCTCTTGCTATATCTCTAAATATTTATGTGTTATATCTTCGCTCTTAGTTCGTACCGAAAATAATCCAGATCAAACTTTAAGAGTGGTTAAACTTTTAGGAGGGTGATAGTGCTCTTTTGGGCGAGTTTGTGATAATGATTCTTTTGTATGCAGATGACCTTATTTTGATTGTTAAATCTTCTCTTGGGTTGCAAGAACACTTAATTTCCCTTGAGAACTTTTGTAGTATAGTGGGGATGTAAGTCAATACTAGCTTGACAAATGTGGTAGTTTTCTCTAGCAAAAGGAAACAAAAACACAATCAACATAAGTTGTACTTTGAAGGCAACACTCTTGAAGAAGTGACAGATTACAAATACTTGAGAATTGACTTCAAAAAAAGTCTAATCTCGGAAGGTTGCATAAATAAAAGAACTTTGGGAGGTTGGAAAACATTCTATGCTTTCCAAAATAGGTGCAGAGAGACAGAGCTATGGGATTGGAAGACTATGAAAACTCTTTTCGGGATTTTAGTGATCCTGATGGTTCTGTATGGTTGTAAGATTGCAGTACATCTTACTTACAATGGAAACAAATTGAGAAGATTAAAAAACAATTGATTACAAACAAGTTTAAAACTAAAAGTTCAGTTCCTTATGATATCATGCCGAGTGAAATGAGGGTTGCTCATATTGAAGCAATTTCTATGGTGTGTCTCATAAGATATCTAAAAAAATGAGCAAATGGGAGATGGTTGGCCTAAGGTCGTCTTCAATGACATATTGTGCAAAAGAAAGAAGGTGTGGATGCGGAAAAATATTAAATGGATTAGTAAATGAGATATTCACTTGAACAGATGCCCTACAAACAGTAAAGAGATGAAGACTTTTGTTATTGATAGGTTCCACAAACAACCTGGAATAAAGAGCTAGGGAGAAAGAAATAGTATTATATTGAAGAGTTTAACCCCACTTACAATCATCATCAAAAAGCGTACATAGGGGCCAATATATCTTGGAGAGCCAAAATGCTTATTGCCCAATTAAGAACCAATTATTATCAACTCTTGTGAAAAAAGACCAAAGGAAGCTTGGGAAGAAAGGGTGTGTATGTTTTGCACCTCCTGAAAAGTGGAAACAGAAAAACATTTCATTTTAGAGTGTGAAGCTTTCAAAGACAGCAGGGATAGCTATGTAAGTATTTTGACAACTAGCTCTTGGAATAATTTATTCAGCGAGAGAACAAGGGAGAAATTGAGAGAGCTTATCATCAAACTGAACAAGAAAATAACTAAAATGCAGAAATCAGTGTATGAGGCGATCTGTCCCATAAGCTATTGTTACCCTGGTGAAAGTTAAAATAATTTCTTCTTCTTCTCCATTATCAAATCTCTTCTATACTTAATCGCACCATCGTATCTGTCCTCCAACATAGATATCATGCTAGCCACATGCCAGATGGCGTTGATGTGCACATGGAAATCCAATAAAACTCCCGGGAGAAGTAAATCTTTACTCGAAAAACTCGAATTTCAGCAGAAAAAAGAATTTACCCAAAAGTCAACCTGAAAAACTTGGAAGGCCCATCCACATAAAAGTATTTCACTGCCAAAGAACATCAAGAAATCTATCTATCAGCGAATTTGAATAAGCTATACCTGCAATCCCTTGCACTGATTGTGCAAAATACGACGAAAGAGCTGCCAGGTAAATCGATCATTTTAACAATCATTTTCAAACCTTCAACTGGTAAACCTGCATAGCCTGAGATCCACAAGTTTGTACTGGACTCAACAAGATCCACTGCTACTGCATCATCCAGACATAACCCATTATTTTTACTACAGTGAGTAGAAACGCAATCTGATCAACAACCCTCTGAAGAGACAAGCGTTTCTCCATTGTAACTAAAAACCGAGTGAGAGAGGCACCAGTATGTGGGATCTAATTCCGGGCGAGAGGCGTGTTTGGAGATGAGTTTGAGCTACCCACGATTCCACAAAAGACACTGTCAAAACAACATATATCGATCTCTCTTCAAATATGCACGTTATTTCAGGGAGGCACGATCGATGTGATACCATGAAGCCATGTTAAACACGATCTGTATGCCCACATATATGTAAGATAACACACTAGTGGATAAGAGGGCATGGTAAAACCCATCAAAGAACCCCAAAGAAAAATCGATGCA
>ML811568.1:80892-110143 GCA_009831015.1 Picea engelmannii | reverse complement strand
AATGAATGTATAATGATGTTTATTTATACCATTTATGTCACTTCATTTTAACATTAGGGCTGACCTAACACTTTCTTATTTTGTAATTATTTTCTTTAATTATCTTCAGGGCCTACATGTACTTCCTTCTTCAATTCACTTTGGCATCTTCAAAAATTCATTTCTCCTCAACCATGAGGATCCACGTGACGTGCCACATACCACCGGAAACAACATGATGTATACTATCCATTCATGGGTGTTGTATATGCATGTGCATTGTCCTTCATGTCCAAATACCTTTATCAATCTTGCGGTCCAAAACCCATGACTAGGGTTGACATCAATGACAACAACCAATCTTCCAACAATTGTGTCCAGTTGTGTTAGTAATAGCTCTGTAGAGGTTTTTAACAGAAAGATTTTGTAACGTTCCCCCGACCACCCGCAGGCCGGGATACGCCACTCCAGAGCAACCTCTCGTGCTCTGACACCAGTCGGTAACATTCCCAACCTTTAAAGGTCGGACCATGCTACTATAGGGAACTTTTTCGTTCCCTTACTGCGGAACATACAGTAACATACCTAGTAGTCAACTAAGCTATGCCACATAAATTTACTCTTTAAACTGCATGCATCTAAAACATATACATACAACACTCTTGCGGAAGCTTTACATATAAACATAACAAACAATTACTTTCTGTAATATACAACTTTTATACTGAAATAACAATAACTACAGATATGCAACATCTACAGGGAATTACCCATAAACATATAGGTAATTATAATCACATATATGATAAACCGTAACATAGGCATGTAAAAACAAAGCAGCATATCATTTTATCATACAATTGGCACTTAGCTTAGAAAGATTGTCACCAGCTGCGTACAGACCGTCCACGAACCTACCAGCCATAGACTACACTGCTCATCACTCTCAACAATGAGTCACCCCCGAGATGAGACTAAAATCCACCCAGAAAAAGGGTTCCTATCCAGGATAAGGCTCATGGGAAACAGGAAAGACTTCATCTCAGATTCTCACTCAGCTAACAACCTACAACCTCTCGTTCCCCACATGCCTGTCCCACCCAAGGAAGTGTGCCCCTTCTCTGCTCAACAGTCCCTCGGTTGCCCCACTTCCCTTCTAGGGCTTCAACAATAGGCTGGACCGGAAGTCTCAGAGCGTTGTAGCTGCAGTTTATCACCTTCAGGAATCAATCCACAACAATTCTCTCGCTCAAAGAATTGCTCACGGGCCTGACAACCCACTTCTTCAATTCCGCTCCAAGATAACCTGGTACACCAACCGAAAAGGGCTATGGAAACAAGCTTCTGTAATGGTGAAATGGCTGTCTCAAGGATAACGAAATGCATGAGTGAAAATGGTCATGGAATCATTGACTGGATAACTAAGTGTGGACAAAATCATTGTGAACTCTTCGTGGAAGTCATTGTGCAAACGATGGTTGGGCTGCTGGTAAGGTATCCCCTGAAAAGTCACCAAATGAGCTAAGTTCTCCCATGGTATGAATGCATGTCCCCAACTTGACACTTGTCATATCATAAGTTACTTTGGTCCACTTGTCCCCAACTTTAGAACTTGGGATAAAATAATTATCCATACGTTATGCTTTAGGAAATATTAATATAATATTCCCTTGGATTTTGGCCCTCCCTTTCCATAACTAGTGAAGTTCAGTCCCCCATATCTTTTATCATGGTTGGTCTGCACACAACGATGTATTTTATATTAATCACGAGTCATGTACAAAGTAGGCGCATTGCCCTTTGACATCTAGGCGTTCTGGCCTAATACCAAAACATAAGCATCCTAACTTATAATAACCGGCTCACCAGCCTATAACACATATCATAAACATGAGGCTCATTGTCCTCCATACTGCGCGCGGTATCCTGGAATGTGCATATTACATCATTTTACTGTGCAGTTCATGTGCGCACTATGCCACATGACATGTATTACCAAATGAGGTCAAAACAACTCACCAACTTAAGTATATTTATATTACATTTACAATTGGGTTCGGCCGAGGGATATTACAGATTTCTAGTGTTATCCCCTCCTGCCCACACAAGATGATCGTCCACATCGTGAAGGGAGATGCCCACTTCATTTAGCGCCGAACTGAAATGTTGCCATTCTTCTGTCAGTTCTAGAGGAATATTAAGCTCACGACAAGTTTTCCATCTAACAGTCGAGTGTCCTGTTGTGCTGGGTTGGTGAGCTTGGAAGAGGTATCCGATGCTATTGTTCTTTAAATGAGTGATAAGACCTGCAGAGATAAGGGATGCTTGGCTGAGTCCGATGATGATGTCCCTGCCGATTTGAATGGAGTGACCGTTGCCTGGTTTCCAAACAAGCCATCAAATAATCCAGGGTGTTTCCTTTGTAAGATTCCTCCAAGTCCGGGAGGCTTGTCTGGTGTGGGGAGCTCCAGATTTAAGCCAAGATACAACAAAGATGAAAGGTAAATACTTATCCTTTATGAAAATGCTCCAGATGCAGGAGGAAGTCAGTGCACGCCAAAGGGATTTAGCTGCAAGGGCTTGGTTGAAGTTGTATATATTCATGAACCCCCATCCACCTTTGATTTTTGGTGTAGCCAACAATTCCCAATTGCAATGATGAATTTTATATTGGCCCTTGCTTCCTGACCAAAGGAAGTTGAAAGTGAGTTTCCAAAGCTTATCCAGAACTGATGTGGGAATGTCTGCCAGCGCCATCCAGTAGATTGATTGGCCTTCAAGTGTTGATTTTATTAGAGTATATCAGCCTCCAATAGAGAGCCATCTGTTGCACCAGTGTCCTAGTTTATTTTCCACCTTTGAGACTAGCCAGTCCCAATCTATAGCCTTGTAATGATATGCTTTAATGTAGTATCCGAGATATTTGAAGCCTGAAGAAAGATGGATGAAGTTGTGCAGAAAAAGGACCTTCAGTTGTTCCAGAGGTTGTGCTTGTAGATTAGCAAAGTGAAAGGTCGACTAAGTCCAGTTGATTTGAAGTCCCGAGGCCGAGAATAAGACCAATAGAAGTTTAGACATTTCCCTCCATTCGAGCATACTTGCATTGGTCATGATGAGGACATCATCAACAAAGAGGAGGTGAAGGATTTACAAGCCTAGAAACTTTTATTCGTGTGATCTTACCTTCAACTTGGCTCTTTTTTAGAAGAAGACTAAGGCCCTCCATGACCAAGATGAAGAGGAGCGGAGAGAGGGGGAATCCCTGTCGAAGTCCTCTGCCACTGTGGAAAAATTTGGAGGGTTCTTCATTTATGAGCACTGCAAATGTTGCACTTGTAACGCAACTCATAATCCAATTTATAGTTTTATGGCGAAACCCAAACTGGATTAAAATTAATCAGAGGAAGTTCCAGTCTATGCAGTCTAAATCTTTTTTTAAATCAAGTTTAAGGATGAGGGCTGGAGAGTTTTTTTGCTTGATGTTGTGTAAGCATTTTTGTGCAGTACCAACAACATCAAGGATTTGTCGACCCTTTAAGAAATCCATCTTCTCTGCTGACAAAGCCCGAGAGAGAATAGGTTTAATTCTATTGGCAATGATCTTAGAGATAAGCTTGTAGCAAAGATTACAGAGGGTGATCAGTCTATAATCGCCGAAGGTGGATGGGTGATTTTCTTTCAGAATAAGAGTAATAAAAGTAGAGTTAATGGCTCCAGTGATCTTACCTTGTAATCTGGAGTCTTCCACCAAATCCTGAAGATCTTTCCCTACCAGGTCAAAAAAATGCAGATAGAACTCGATGGTCCATCCGTCAGGTCCTGAGATTTTATCCCAAGAGAATGATTTTAGCGCTGCTAGAATCTCCAATAGAGAGTAGGGGTTGTCCAGGGGGGATGCGTCCTCTTCAGTAACTACACTGGAATACAGTTGTGCCACGTCCACTTGATGTTGCAATGAGAGGAGAGACTTGTCCTCGTAGAAGTCTTTAAAGTAATTGGATGTTGCATTTTTAAAATCTTGTTGACCGCTGTGAACAGTTCCAGATTCATCCACAATATCCAAGATATGTTTATGGTTTCTCAACGAGCTGGCGTACCTGTGGAAGAATTTGTTATTGAGATCCCCACACAGGATCCACTTTGCTCTGCAGCGCTGCCTCCATAGCGCTTCATCTGCTAGCAATATCATATTCCTTTCTGCTTCCAACATTTTTAATTCATGTTGTTTAGATTCGTCGCGGCCATGAAAAGAATTGATGACTTGTAGATATTTTATGTTTTGCTCCAGCTCTTGAAGACGAAGATATGTATGGCGCCTATGTTGCATAGCCCACGATTTGATCTTTGTTTTGAGTTGCTTCAGCTTCCAAAAGAACCGCTGCTGGATACATGTCTCGCTCAGAAAAAACGAGATCACTCCAAACACTTTTGACTAAATTATTGAAGCCTTCTTCGGCTAGCCAACTGGAGTTAAATTAAAATGGCAATGTGGGGCAAACATTAGAAATTTCGAATTGCAAGAGTATAGGGGCGTGGTCTGACAAGAATGGAGTGTGAACCCAGGATCTGATCCTGTCATCCACTGTGATCAAACTTTCTGCTAAATAGAAGTGGTCAAGTCGCTTGGAAATGTACGTCGAGCCATCTCTGCCATTACTCCAAGTAGGAGCCAAGACTTCCGATTGAAGGTCAATCAGAGCGTGCAAAAGAAAGAGTGTATTGAAATAGTTCGCTAAAGGGTCCTTTGCTGTGAAATCACCCCAAATTTCACCAGAGTTGGTGGTGAGGTTTAAATCACCAGCCATGATCAGGTTAGGAAGGTCGAGGATTCCTCTGGCCTCAAATTTATTCCAAAAACAATCCTGTGAAGGCAAGGAGCATAGGTGTTGAGAATATTGAATTGTTGATTGTTCCAGTGACCAGTGCCGGAAAGGAGAATGCCTCCACAACATAGAGAAGGAGATAAATTGAATTTGGTAGGGTCCCAGGCTGCGACTATGCCTCCGGAGGTGCCCAATGAATTTACAGAATAGATGTGCCAGTCCATACAAAAATTATTGAGGAATAATATAGCTTTTTGTCCAATGACCAAGGTTTCCTGTAGAAGAATAATGTCAGGGGAAGACCGATAAAGTAGTCTTTTGAACACAGAGGATTTTAAGGGTCCTCCAATCCCTCTGAGATTTAGGGAGAGAATGATCATTACTTGTTGCACGCTAGGGATTTTATGCCTCAAAGCGCCCCAAAATCAGTGGAAAGTATTGATGAGTCAGTAAAGATAGGTACTTTGTGCCCCTCTTTGCGTCGAGCACTTATGCTTTTAATCGGAGAGTGTTCGTAGCCAATATGTCTGGACCAAATGTGATCTTTTCCATGTAGAGAGGCTGATCAGGCAAAGCATTCTAGAGTTTCCTCAACAGACATAATCTTAATGATTGAATTTCCCAGGTAGATAGGTAGGGGAGAAGGAGTAATAATATCTTTGTATGACGGGAGTAAGGAATCCATCATCTCACAAAGAGTGTTATCTCCAGGATCGATTTCGCTGGTTCTTGGTAAGTCCAGAGTCATAATATGATCAATAGGTTCAAATTCTAAGCTCTCAGATTCAATACGAGGGGTAGGGATCGAAATCAGGGGTGTGGAGCTTGTGGTAGATGCCCGAGATAAGTCAGTAGGTAGAGGCAAAGAGGGTAGAGTAGTCGAAAAGGAGGATACAATATGAGAATGTCTAGAAAGAACTAGTAAGGGAGGCTCTAGATGTGTGTCCGATGGAAGTGAGGGGTGTGGCTGGAAAGAGTCTATGTTGAAGGTTTTGGGAGGAGGTGAAGAGGGTTGTTTACAGATGATAGTAGAAAGTGTATCCAAGGTGGGATCCGAATGGTGTTTTGGCTGGTAAGGAACATAACTAGAAGGAGAGTTTCCAGTAGGCTTAGTCGAGTAGGGAGTTTGCTGGAGTGGAGTAGAATTGGATGAGGAGTTTCTAGGGAGCTTGGAGAAAGAAGTGTTCAGTGTTTCTTTTTCCCAGGATGAAAGAGTATTGAAGAAAGAGGGGCAGATATCTTTGATCTTACCAGTGAGGGTGTTAGAGTCCGCAGAGTCATCAAAGTCTGAAAGATTTGGATAAGCTGGATGTGTATTTGCTTCTGGAGAATCCATCTGTGTGGATAGTTCAAGCATTGAGTCCTCTGTCTGAGCTTCTTTTTTGTAACCCGAGCAGACAGCTCTGAGATGGCCCATTTTTCTACAAAGAGTGCACCTGAAGGGGATGTCGAGGTAGTCTAGGGTCTGTCGGATTAGTTGGCCTCTCCATTCAATATCAATAGTCTCTAGTAAACCTTCATGGATGTCAATCTCTATCATGACTTTTGCCAGTTTCCTGTTCGGTCCAGTGAGAGACATATTATCTACAAAGATGAATTGTTCAAGAGTGTTTCCAATGGTGTTTAGCACTTGCGGGTTTTGAAAATGAAGTGGAAGTCCTGAGAGAAGCACCCAGAAATGTCTTCATTGGAAGTAGTCCTACTAGGGATTGAAGTTGGGCTTCCACCTCTTGAGCATCAGGATTCCACCGTCCAAGATCCAAATACGCTCCAGTATTGTGTTAGTGTCCTCAATCATGTTAAAACTAAAAAAGAGCCATCCATGGATGAGGAAAGTGATCATGGGAGTGTAGCCCAGTAATGGCTGCCAATTTGAATGTAGCTAGTCAGCAACGTCGGTATGACATAGATGTTTGTAGGTGATCCTACCTACTAAAGCACAAAGACTGAGGGTAACTGAATCCTTCAGTCCGATATCATCCCCTAGAACCATTTTCTTTTTTGTTTTTTTCGTCCTCTAGGGTCTAGTCTGTGTTTTAAAGCCTCCAAAGGAAGAGGAAACAATCGATCGATTAAGAGAAGCCTTGTGCGCTGGTCTCCACTGTGTTGTATTTGTTGTTTCCTTACTGGTGGGGAGGATGGAAAAATGTAGAGGTGAGGTGATGGGTGGAGGATATTTTGAATAGGTCTGAACATTAAGGGGAGTTAGGTGGGACAATGGAGTCAAGGGGGGAGGATTGGTAAGACAGTTTAAGGAGGGAGTCAGGGGTAGAGTTTGATAGGGTGGTGGGGTCAGTGCAGAGTTCGAGAGATCTTGAGTGGAGGGCCCAGACCGTCAGGAGACAGAGTGTGTCAGTTTAGCAAGTTCGTCGGTTAGAGTGAAAAGCCCCTCGTTGTTCAAGAGGATTTCATCGTCTATGCCCATTAAGTCGCTGACTTCGCTTTCCATCCGTAGAGAGAAAATAAATGCAGAAATCCATGTAGCTAAATGGTAGGTGAGGCAGAGTATGAATGTTGATAGTTGTGGAATGAATGAGATGTGAGGGAGCGACTGCGAGAGAGTAGAGCAGATAACGTGGGCCTGGCTTCAAAGTCCTCCAGTCAGAATTAGAGATAGGAAGGTGGCAAGCAAGAGGGAGGAGGGTAGTAAGAGGCTGGTAGGAACAAGCTTCTTTGAGAATCCACTCTTGATCGAGGAAGGAATAATCTATAATAATAATCTACACTAGAAGCAGAATAAATATTTTTAATTTAATTTAATTGTTTTTTATAAATCCCCTTAAAACATGCAAGTGATTTACATGTTTTTATTTAATGCAGCATAATATCTAGTCGATGAGATGTATTTCGTATATCTCGTGCCTATCTTAGGAATAGTAATTATTAAAGATATTAATTAAATATGGCATACCTCAATTAACTTCTCATAGAACACGGTTGTACATATCTTTAGTTATCTCTTATTAGTCTTTACATAGCAAAGATTATACGTTTTTTTCAATTTCATTTGACTTTTTATTAGTTTACTAAAATTTGCCAAATGTAATTATTAATTTTTTTTAAATTGATATGTAATTTTTGGTTCACTTAAGAAAGGTGATGGGATTAAATTACCCCTTGATTTTTAGTGGTATTTATGAAAGTAAACAATAATAAATCAATAATTTAAAATAAAAATAGAAGTTAATATGTATTCAATTACTAAATTAAAGATTGAATGTCAAGGTTATGATGCGATGAATAATAAACTTTAGTATTAAGTTAGTAATTAGTGAATAATGACAATAGGTTAATAGACTATCCACATCTACTCATCTCCTTTTTATCATGTTGAAATCCATTTATCAAGCATCTACTTATATGTTATGAGGATTTTGGTTTTTAGGTGAACAAGTCTATAAATTTGATGGAATTAGTGCGATTTTGGTTGCTTAGACATAGTACTAGGATTCTACATGTAAAGTGGAGTTGAGGACATCAAGTTGTTATGAATAATGGAGTATATTAGTGGCATTTTAGTTGTGTTTTAAATTATATGGGGTTTTTGTTTTAAGATATTTCCAACTTTTATCCACCATTCTTGCATGGCAAATAGAAGATAGTTGCATAAGTTTGGGTTCAATTGATTTCTACACTTCTTGTTCCATATTTGCAAAATGTTCGACTTTCAAATATTCTATTATATTTAATTACCCAATTTCATCACATTTATTTATCTCATTTCGCTCAGGTGGAAGTTAGTTTTATAGCTTCTTTGATAAGAATTAGTATGAGAATATAGTTCTTCCAAGTGTATTTTCCCATAGACATTTGAATCCAATTAAACAGACTCATTTGTTGTAAGAGAAACACCACTCAAGGGTCTTAACAATATGTTTTGAAGAGTAAGAACTCACACTCATTACTATTAAGCTTCCCTTTTTATTGTTACTCTCTATTGCTTGGCATGCCATTGTCGAAAGCAACCAATGCATCATATCTATGGTAGAGACTTTTAAAATAAGTCTGTATAATGTGTTTAGTTTTATTCAATCCAAATGGGACCTCTGGGTTTGCCTCCCACTACTCTTTTTGACCATGGATGTCAGTTGTCCAATGTTGGCTATAGTTTTTACATAGAAGTAAAGCAAGCACTTTGATAAAAACAAAATTGGATACATCTATTATTGTGTTAATAATAAGATCATATGCATTCTTCAAGCTTTCAAATCGTTGGCTAGATAATTTTTCTTTATAACAACATTATTTCTCTAATCATAAATATATAATATTATTATTGTTGTTGTTTAGGTTAAAATTATTTAGGTGATATTATATCCCTTTAATAGTTTCTTACTAAAAAGTCTGGAAGAGCACAAGTTTTCTAGATTGGTCATACATTGGAGTGTTATGGATAACACTAATATGCCACATCTTTTACCCATCAATTTATTTTAAAAATGTTTTGAGATTTGAATTTACACTTGTGATATTGTCAATAGTTACTAACACCTAGAACTATCCAATTCCACCTCAACTTTTAAAAACATGGTGTAGCCACTATCACTTCTCTTTTGCTTATAGACTGCATATAAGTAATACATTTTTACAAGTTTCAAGTGTTCCATAATTACTTTAGCTTTTTTCTTTGGATTACATACAACTATTATATTAAAACATTTTTAAGGGGTAGGTATAAGCAACTTTGTTGTTAATTTCACTTGTTCTTAGTATAGGGGTCCTATAGGTGTCATGAAGGAAATTAAATAAATTAGTTGTAATATTTAACTTGGTCTGTGTGTATGGGTGCGTATTTGCACACAACAATTATTAAAAAAAATCAACTTTTTGTAATTGATCGATGCACTTAAGTTGGAGAACTTATGAATTCTTATCGTTCAAAACTCAATTAGGTAGTGTTGATATAGTAGATGTGTTTTTGTCCAATCTTGATAACCATGGATGTGAATTTCTATCACCACATTGTTGTTGGAATTATTCATTATTGAGTCATTGCATTACTAGTTATAATCGCATTGAGCCCATCAAATTTCATAATAAAATGACATCTGATATCTCGCTAGACATTTTTTGGAGTAATTTTTAAGTCATATTGCTTGATCATCATGTTAAATATCATGAATATCCTCTCCACAAGGGCCTCGCAATACTCGAGAACTTGAACAATATTCCTTAAATATCACAAATGTCCTTTATGTAGGGGCCTCACAATGGTCGAGAAATAGGATGATATTCAATTGTTCTGCATAGGATAAAGCTTAGATTTTTGTCAAGACATTGAAGGCATAACACATATGTGAGGGCTTGATTCTCTTGACTACCATGACTTTCCTACCTAATAATATGGATTCATAGACACTCCCACTTCGACTTGTGCGAATGTTCATGGAATGACACATTTTTGAAAATAATTCTCTTCTATGGTGGCGGATTTCTTTGGTGATCATATTCTCTTGTAGAAACAACCTCCAGAGTAAGAAACTAAACTTGCAGCATGACCCCAATCTTAGAAAAAATCTCACTATATCGGGCATGCAATTTATGAAGGGAAATATCAATGATAACCCGTGTCATTGTTGAAATGCATGGCCTAAAAACAAAAGAGTGGCATTGGCTCATAGCCTTCTAAATCTATACCCAACCATGATTTCATATGCCACCTTCTAGTTTTGAGGTCAAAGCACCCCCTTCTACCTCTTTAGAAATCATTGTAGGCATAGGAAAGATGAATGCACAAGCCTTTTCTTGTGAGTGAATTTTATGCACAATAATACAACATCATGTCATTATTCTGGTTGTACCATGAGGCCAGATGGACAAGGGCACATACACAAATAGTTTTCAAAAACATGTTGATCCAAAATTATCCAAACAAGTGAATGGTTGTAAGACTCAGTACCTGCAAGTGTAATTAGGTGATTAATGAGGGTTACATAAACTATTAAAAACAATGCTAGTTGGGTAACATTGGCTTTGAAGGAGGCATTGATGTTTTTTTTTTGTAACTAGGGGAATCGGTAACGACGACAATATCGTACTCGCGTGACACGGGGTTGAATCCTGATGGATGCCTTATAACCCCTAGGGAGAATCGCACCGCCCACAAACACATCTCTGGATAAATCGAGGTGAGAATCAAACTTGAGACCTCCTTTTTACATTTCATTCCATTTACACGACACTTTCCAATCGATCTACACCCTTGCGGGCGAAGGAGGCATTGATGTTATTATTCATTGCTCAAGTGATTTGTTTTGCATTGAATGTTGGTAGAAACAAATGACAATGAAGTGTTCTAATTATTGGCAATAATAGAGCTTCCTTCCCTTTACAAAACTGAAGGGAAGTACTCCATTTGTTGTTAGAGTATGATAATAAAAGTGTTAATTTAAATTTTTTGGTGTACACATCCTTGTAGTCGAGAAACCAATCCAAACCAAGCTCAGATTTAAATTCCCATTGCCTTGTTTCCAATCAAGAAAAAACATAGAGTTGTAAATTGTCTTGAAGGAAGAATGTTGGTGTGTCGACTATCATTTATTGGAACATTGAACACAATCCATTCATTCGCTGATTACCAAGGATCTTGAGTATTAGGAAAAGTGTAGCCCATATAATTTTCAATCCATCTAAAGGAGTCATATGGTATGTTAATCAATTATATTTTAATTGAGCAACAAGGTGTTTATTGATTAGTAGATTGCAAAGCAAAGGTGGTTTTTTTGTTGCATTGATAGGGTGTAATTTGTTCCCATTGTTGACACTTGCCTTGACCTTACAAAGTCAACAAGAAAACACATCCTTACATGTCACTATAGAAAAAGTAGTAGAGAAGTTGCACTCAGAATTGCATTGTGCATAGAAGCCCTGAAGATCAATTCTAAAAACAAAGAAGTTGATATCATACAGAGTTAGAGACCCAATGTTGATTGGCACATTGAGAACAAAGATTCATTTTCCATTGCGTTGTTATATGGTTTCTTATGTCCAGTTTACATGGAGGAAGGAGACATATAATCAATCCTGAGCATAGGTTACACATAGAACATGAGCCTTGAAGTTCATTCTATATAGAGAATAGAGATATGTTTTCATTTTCCACAGAGGATCTGTGTTGGTGAAGTGAGTGGGCTATAAGTCTCTTGTTTACTGATCATAGGGTAGTAGAGAATTTAAATTTTATTTTGATGTAGCTACGATAACTTTGAAGAGAGCACAAACTCAACATGAGTAAGGTAAACAAAGAAAGGCTGGAAGACTTAATGGCCATCAATGTTCAACTTCAAGAAGATAACAAATGCTTGAAATAGGATGTCTAGATATATGACCAGAGGATGGCAGAGATGGAGAAGAAACTTGAGACATATGCCAAACTGATCCCATTAATAAAGAAGCAATTTGATGAACACCGAGACTCCCTTACAACTGCTATGGAATATTGGGACAAGAGTAGAGTGCAACTTGTGAAATTGGGAGAGAAGGTCATCTAGATGGATAGATATTAGGAGGAAAATCTCACTCAAATGATCACTCATATACATTGAAAGTTGGCAAAGATATAAGTAGCTGTCTAAGAACACAAGGAAGAAAATCCACCTTCCATTTCCATTGTTGATGGAAACACCATGATCGAGACAACTCTAGTAAGCTCACCTTGCTTACAATTTTCTCAAGATCATTTTGGTGAATTTGAAAAGCATACAAGGGACATTCGTTCAAAATTGTTATGGTAGATGGGATATGATGGATAATGTCTAGGAAATAGAAGACAAGGGATCCTAAGCTCCATTGTAGTTGCACCACCAAGGGTCAAGCATGAAGGCCTAGGTTTTGATGGCGGAGGGGAAGATCCCATGACCATGAAGACCACTTTTGTGAAGGAAAAAGACATGGCAAAGTTGGCCTACTCACCAGAAGAAAGAGCAACAACAAAGGAAGAGGGAAGCACACTCCCACTCCATCATTCTTATGGAATTTTGTAGAAGTGTAGTGATGCGAAGAGTTCAAAGACTCATACTACACCTGGACTTAGAAGAAGCGACAAGGATATTAGTTGGAACAAAAAGACAAAGAGCAAGAAGTCTACATCAAACATGAAATCCCTTATTTGTCACTACTGCAAGAAGAAATTCCGTAGTGATGTTAGCAGTGGGAACTTAGAAGCATTCTCATTCTATGGGAAGAAAGGTCATTTGGAGGCATCTTGCTAGGAGAAAAAATACACAGGCCATAAGCTAGATTGTTTTTAGAGGAGGAGTGACAAGAAGGCTTCCCCACCAGTAGAAAAATTAGAGGCACATGGGGAGGAGGAGTGTGTCAAGTAGTCCATACAATAGTGCCAAGAATATTTTCCACCACTGCAAGTTGAGTGGCCATTAGGAAGTAAAGTGTCAGTGACTTCATCCAATTCTTCACCCCAAAAACTGCATAGCCAAGAGAAGGGTGTGGAGAGTGAAGAGTAAAGAGAATGAATAGTTCCTTGCATATCCATCCCAAGGAGAAAAAAAGTGTCCACAAATGTATAACAACACAAGATCTTAGCCTCACCAACAAAGAAATCAATTGTTTGGTGGAAGTAGGAGAGAGTAGAGAAGGATCTCAAGCATGAGCTATTGTTTCTTTCATTACAAGATGGTTGAAGACTGACTCACTAGCGGATGAACCAAATTACCAATGATAAAGTATCCTACAACCAACATATAGGGGCATGTAAGCTTGCTATTCAATCGACATGGAAATAAAGAATTGTTCCCATACCATGAAGCAATTGGTCCTACTAGGAGAAGGAAGTCCACACTTTCTCTTGGGGAATTGTTAAGTAATGGCATAGATTGCTAGGATCACACTGAACAATAATACCAACATTCAACTTGGATTCATTGACTATAAAGATGGATTGTCTCTAACTCTAATATATATGGGAATGATGTTGATTGTAGAGTTCATATCTGGAGATTGCTCAGAGCTTAGAATCAATGAACATACTTCTACATTATCAAAACAAGTGAGTTGGAAACTAAAGCCATAGCCATAGCCATAACTTGAGCCAATAGCCAAAGACATGAGCCAGAGCATGAGTTAGAGCCACGTTCCAAATAAGTAGACATAAGTCACATTAATCCATATTGGTTTCCTCTAAGATTTTGAAGACGAAAAAGCTTCTCAATGGGAAGGTGTGATCTGAAATGGAGACGAACAAGTGAATGGTTGTAAGATATAGTTCCTGCAAGTGTAATTAGGTGATTAATGAAAGTTAGGTAAACTATTAAAAATAATGCAAATGTAAAAGTAAATGAGACAAAAGAGAAAAAAAGAGAGAAATAAATGAAAAAGAAAAACAATAATAGGAGAGAAAAGATTGAGGAATGAGAAATGAAAGGTCAGGCATGTTCGTCTTCCCATTACCCCAAATTTATCTATTTCTTCTTGTTTTTTCACTCTCAAAGGGTATTTTGGCCAAGGAGGTGAGGATTCACAAAATTCCATTAGCTACACTGTAATCAGAGATTGATGGAATAAGAGAATTGAACAACCATTCGATGCTAGGGGTTTTTCCTTCTGGTTTCCCCAGGTGAAATTTTGTGTCTTTGTGTGATGAAATTTTCTCAATGGTTGGGTTCTAATTCCATGTGAGAGATATAGCTTCTCCTAATCACATTTAATGTACTACTTGTGGTTAAATTCATGGTCAAAATGAAGAATTCTTCATTGTATTTCTATTAACGTCACTCTGAAATTCATTTTCCCATTAATGCTTTGTGAAAGCCAACAACTATGTAATAGTATATGTCCATTCTTTGTTGAGTTTGAGAACGGTTACCATGATATGGTTGTTGCATCTATCAATTGTAGTTCTAATTCCATTCCTAGAGAATAGTTGAATTGAGATTATGAGGTTGTTGGCAAGCAAAGGTAGGCTTGCATATAGAAAAAATAACCTTCCATAAGGCTATGCACACCTCTAACAACATGTAAGAAACATTTGTTTATCCCTTGAGGTTTTATGCGACCATACGATGATTGTATGAGTCATACACACCCATTGGAATGTTCTTTTCTCTATGATTCATGGTCCACTTGTGAATTGAAATCTTCAACTCGTATTATCCTGTAGCTACTCTTGGTTAAGGTAAAAAAAAGGTTGTGGGAAAATGTTGATGTTTTTATTAATTATTGGATCATGGATGTATTTTTGTTGGAGTATTTAAGAAAGGTGATGGTTTGTATTCTTCACACAAGTAACTTGATGGACCAGGCATCACATCCCCTCAATAAATAATTGTTTACTTAGTTGTTTGTCTTATGTGTGGGAAATGAGAGAGAAGTGTGGATTTCTTGCATGGAATAGATACAACCTTTATTGGTATCCATTAAATTCTATTATGTCCCCATGTTGTGCATAATTTAAAGTGGCATTAGAATTTTCTTCGTGAGTAATTGAAGAGGTATTCAAGTGTTGGATTGTTGGTCTCAATTTGCACATGCTAGCTAATTGTATCAAAGTTGGGTAACATTGGCTTTGAAGGAGGCATTCATGTTATTATTCATTGCTAGAGTGATTTGTTTTGCATTGAATGTTGATAGAAAAAAGTGGGAATGTAGTGTTCTATCTATTGGCAATAATATAGCTTCCCTCCCTTTACAAAACTGAAGGGGAGTACTCCATTTGTGGTTGGATTATTGTAATAAAAAAGTTGAGTTAAAATTTTTGGTGTAAGCATCCTTGGAGTTGAGAACCAATCTAAACCAAGATTAGATTTAAATTCCCATTGCCTTGTTTCCAATCAAGAAAAAAATAGAGTCAACATTGTCTTGAAGCAAGACTGTTGGTGTGACAACTATCATTTAATGGAACATTAAACACAATCCATTCATTTTGTTGATTGTTGAGAATGTTGGGTATTAGGTAGAGTGAAACCCATATAAACGACAGTCCACATGAAGGAGTCATTTTGTATGTTAATCAATTAAATTTTAATGGAGTAACAAGGTATTTATTGATTGGTATATTTCATAGTAGATATGGTTTTATTGTTACATTGATAGGGTGTAATTTGTTCCAACCATTGGTGATTTCCTTGGTGTTACAAAGTCAACAAGCAAACACATCCTTATATGTCACTGGAGAAAAAGGAGAAGAGAAGTTGCACTCAGAATTGCATTGTGCATTGAAGCCCCATAGATCAATTCTAAAAATAAAGCACTTGACATCATACAGAGTTAGAGGCCTTATGTTGATTGCCAAATTAAGAATAGAGATTCATTTTCCATTGCATTGTCATCCGGTTTCTTGTGTGTAGGCTACACAGAGGAAAATAATCAATCATGAGTTGAGGTTACATAAAGAACACAAGCCTTGAATTTCATTCTATACAAAGAAACAAATATAGGTTTTTATTTTCCATAGAGGATCCATGTTGGTGAAGCGAGTGGGATATAAGTCCCTTGTTTATAAATCACTTGTGGTAATAGTCAACAAGTTATTGATGATGATCTTTTTGAGTATGTTGTCCCCTTAGAAGATGCCTTTGACATAATTACAGGTTTAAAAACAAACATGGGTTGAAAAATTTGAACCGTTATATGGATAGGCTTGGTGTTATGCAATAAATCATAATGGCCTTCAAGAGTTGGCCCCCAACTAATAACATCAAGCTTCAGGTCAATGATAATTGGATTTGTAATAGCCTAGTTTTGATCCCTCATTCAGTGTTGTGTATGTACATGATGAATGGATATAAGCCAAAAAATGTAATTTGTAACGAAACATTGAGTGTTAATAAAAAGTACATCACTGGCTATAAAAGAGAAGGACAAAAGAAGGGGGGCTATGTCTCCATAGGAGGGGGAAGATAAGGGGGCTTAAGTAGGCTAAGGAAAATACCTTAGTAAGTGATTTAACCCAAAGTCTTTGTAACTTTAATTATGTCCCTTGATTATTAGTTAATTGATGTTTAATTAAGCCTTGGGGGGATTAGTGCATGAAGGAGATATGTGCCCCCTTCATTCCATGCAACTAAAAGATTTAATTTTTTCCATGAAATAAAACTATGGTTTAGGTTGAAAGTTTGAGATGGAATTTTGAACATGGTGTGTTGTTCAAATTACCAGAGAGTCGAACTCATCATATTGCAATTCACCCCGTGAATTATCCTTCATTTGGGGAAATTGGGAGGATTATCCTCGAGCGAATTGCCATGAGAATGATGTAAGTGAATTATGGAAAACTAAAACAACAAATTAAGTGATAATTGTGGCTATATGGAATGATAATGGCTGCCATTGAGGAAATTCATTACATATGATAATTCCCTAGAATCCTAGTAGTGATATTTCCTGGCTAACTTGTGTTGGAGCCCTGGAGTGAAGTGAGATAGCTTGAGGGATTCATGAGTAGAGAGGGGGATCTCATTCCTTGGGTTGTGTAGGATGATGGGGAAGATGGTTGTACAAGATGATGGGGAAGAGGGTTGTGGATTAGGAATTGTTGTAGGTGTAATTAAGGACCGTGAACTTGAGAATTGGGCAGTGAAACGAGAAATTAGGTCCAACTACATAGAGAGTGCGCCCTTGTGGATTTAGATCCTCAACTCAGGGTTGGCCTCTGTTGCACAACGAAATAGTGTAATAGGGAGCCTATGGTTGGGTGCAATGTCCTTCTTTTGCAACTAGTCAGTGGAGGATTTCTAGACATATAAGTATTATACATTTCATTATTGATGCATTAAAGTTTAATGTTGTTGTCATTGTTGTCTATGAGAATTATGTACTTATATTCATGGAGATAAAAGGTTGGAAGTTAGCTTTGTCTTAGGAGGGCATTCCTGGTTGTCTAGTATATATTTGTATGCAATTTTGAGCTTGTTATAGCCATATATTGTAATGGAGAGGGTATAATTTTGCCTCTGTTATGTAATTTAATTCCAACCATGTCAATTTGTTATAAATGACCTTAATGGTGACCGAGAAGAGGCCAAAATCATGAAGGAAATGTAATTACCTTTTTGGGGAAGTGTTGGTTATTGAGACTGCTATAATTTCCATGTGTCAATTGTTATTATTCAATGTATGAGCACACAATATGTTTCCTATGCTGATATGGCTGATCATACTCATGGATATTGAATTAATTTGTTGTAGGCATTGTATATTCGGTTGCTGATCAATTCAATGTAAAAATGTTGATGGTCATCTTAATTAGATGGTTGGGCATGTTATAGGCTCCTAGACACTAGTGGTTGGCTCAAATGGCATCTCCCTCCTGAAAATGGCAAGTGTTAGTGTAGAGAACTTATAATTATGTGGAATTGGCTACGGAGGCCAATTGTGCCTATGATCCCTCCTTTTTCTTGTAGCCTTGTTAGTCTAATATTGAGGTTGAAAATCTAAACATTGACATTGTCAAGATTAGAATGAACATGCAAGAGAGGCTCTAAGTGGCTCCCTACTTATGGTACAAGAGGCACTTCGCCCAAAATCGAGAAATTTCCTAATGCGAGCCATGTTTAACTCCACATTCTCAACTTGTACAAATATCTTCGTTCACTGGCTTGCACAAATTAAAAAGTTGTCAAATCAAGAAAAAATCTTACACACTATGAGTAATTAAATAACAACACCATTCATTCTCTTAAAAACATTCCAGTCTCCAACACTACAATGAAACTAAAAATTTTGTTACTCGTGGAAGTTTATCACTTCGTAGAGTTGAAATGGACATTTATAAAAACTAGCCACAAATAAATTCAACCCATTTCTAAACCAACTTGGAAAGGAAATAACCAAAGTAGGGGTTTAAACCTCTTAACCCAACCAAGGTGTTAAAATCTCCATAAAAATGTCTTTAAAAAATTAGTTTTTATGACAAATGGACAAACTTTTATTTTACTTTTGTTAAATTTTGAAAATTACACTTCCTAGTTTTGAGAATAATATTTCATTCAATTAATCATGTAAATTAAGGGTGGTCTTGGTTGGTTGGTAAAGTGAGAGTGTTATTAGTTATCCATCAAAATTTGTATCCTTCAAAGATATGCGTGTTCTTTGTGTGTTGTATTCCTTGTATTAGTGGGTCATTTCACCTTTATAAGCATGTTGTTTCATGTGGTTAATTCCAAGTGGAAGTGCTCAACAAATTTGATAAAATATAAGTTCAAAAGATTATCTCAATCAATTGTCACCAATATTGTTGGATATTTGATTAGTTATATGTTTATAGTGTGTGGTTCAAATCTTTATAGGTGAGACACACTAGTTTACATTTATGAATTTATTAACGATATCATTCACGAATATAGAAAATCATCCCTTAAATTTCTTTGCAAAATTTTCCCCAAAAATTGATAAAAATCGAAAAATGATTTTTAATTTATTATAATATTTCATATTAAAAAAATATGATTTACTCGAATTGATTACAAACCTTTATAAAAAACATATATTTAAACATTCAACAATTTAAAATTTAAAAGAACCATAGTATTTGATGATGATGGACTACATTTCTTGGCATTATGAAAATCTTAAGAGACAATTATACTAGTAAATATCTCACTTACCATACTTTATTTACATTAAACCAATCTTATTACTAAGGTTTTCACCTTCGTGCTAAGGTCATTATTGTAAAAAGGAAACTTAGGATAAGTCTTCCTCAACTTCTATTGCAGTTAGTGAGTACTTACAATAAGTTTCATCACATTCTCTTTTAAGTTTGACTTGCATTTCTTGTTGTGTTTGTCACAATCGTAACTCATGCTTAATTTTCAATGTCTCACTAATCCTTCTTCAACATGTCCTCTACATGCCATATTTGATAGATTGATATGAATCACATCACATCAATTCTAGATTCCTTAACATCATGAATATAATCTCTTAGTTGGCATCTTGACTCAATCAACATGACAGAGTGATCACAATTGACACTACATTTCCAGTAATAAATAATCATTTGCTAGAAATTTTGGTAGTTTGTTAATATTTTGGCTGACCTGTCTCATTGATAAAATATTATTTTTTCCAAGGAAAACTTTTCATGAACCTCCATCTCCCCTATAATATTTGGATGGATGGCAACTCAATCACCATCTACAATAATGAATTGTAACCCCAATGTACTTGACTAGATTTGAACTTGTGACCTATGGCTTTCCCATCAACAACATGCTTTAGGTGGAAGGTTCAATTGATTGAGCTAACCCATAGGGATCATTAATAATATTATAGTTGTTTACTTGTTTAAATGTGTAAACATTCAATTGTAAATCATGCAATTTTATAGTGATCATCATGATCACAATCAAACTATGTCAAAATTGTCTTTGTAGTTAGATATACAACAATCTCTTACATTGCTTTGGTACCTTCCATTATTTGTACCAAAATAGATGTACATTTAGGCCAACAATGGAGATTGATAACCCTTCACTTATTTTGGTATCATCACCTCTACGTTTCCTTGATTTGATTGTGTGTGCTTATAAATCACACTTATTTCACTTAAGTATCATAACATAGTTTTAGTATGCTTGTTGAATCACTTCCATGACACTAATCACTTCTTGATCAATGTCAAGTTTTTATTCACGATATCTCACCATTTGTAACAACTATTCATTTTGACTAGTTTGGTTACAATGGTAATTGTGACCTAAGCTACGAGCATGAAAAATATTACCATAGATTAAAGGGATTGCATCCATGAGGTGTATGTTATCACCTTGGGTCTAAAACATTGGTATCATAGCCCTAAAAAGACTTCATGGTCGTCTATACAATCCAACGATTAACATCAAAGCACCATAGATTTTGTAGATCTAAAGGTTTTGTTTTCTAGCATTGGACATCATTGAAGATCAAACCTAAGCTTTTATAACTTGGCTTTTCACCACCAATAAGGAGTTTGAAAGTACACACTAAAAAAATATTAAGTGATTAACCTGTTCTAAAGACTATTGCAAGATTTTCATTTGTGCATATTTGTCTTAGGTATTGTGCACTATGAGAAGAAGTGAATGGTTATATAAACACACTTATAGTACCAAAGGAATGAGGTTGATTCTACCTCCCATAGATATCATTTTATACATTTCATTGCCATAACTAATAGGGGTTAATTCCACTAGCTTTTCTTCACTAGACACTAGTTTTGTTGTAGTGCTTCAATTTTCACCACCTACAATGAATGTTGTATTTTAATATTTTGAGGACAAATGATAGATAAACGGGGTGACCATGCATAAGTATGTGAGTTTTTTAAGCCCTATACAAATCCCCATGTTAAGAATAAAACCCCTTATTAAGCCCTAGATATTGAGTTATTGCATTTCTAGTGTTATATTAGTAGGTCGACTAGAACCTTTCATTGCATCCTTTGTCTCTTATATGATCCTTTGTCTTAGGATCATAATATCTTGTCTTATGCATTGAATGTATATAAAATGAGGTTTCCCCCTTGAAGTGGACTATTATTCATTAAATTTTTATCATTATCAAGGTGTTGGTTCATAACATTTGGTATTAGAGGATACGATCCTAGGGTTTTGCTTCTTCAATCAAGACATATTGCCATTTTCGCTATAAAGTTTTTTATTGGAAGTTTTAGATAGCTAAATTTTGAGGAAGTTTTAGATAGCTAAATTTTGAGGAGACAAAGGAAATATAACAAAGAACAAGTGGTCAAAATTTTAGGTTCTGGTTCATTATAATTTATGAGATATCTTCTGTGGAAGTTAGGGTTTGTGACTAGTCCTTAAATTAGTTTCAAACAAGTCATCTTTTTATTTCCGCTATAAAAAAATTTAGGTGAAGTTTCAGACTTTGAAATTTCAGAATCCCGAGGAGACATAGCGAATTACTTGTGGAAACATTTTCATATTTTTAATCATTATAATTTATGAAATATATCTTGTGGAAGTTGGGATTTTTTTACTAATCCTAGAATTATTCTTAAACTAGTCATTTTGGTATTTTTTCTATAACTTTTTACTAGTGAAGTTTCAGACTGTGAAATTTTTAGGAGTTTCAGAAGTCATATTAGAGTACTATAGGTCAAAATTTAAAACTTAGAAGGGTTCAAATTTTGAAGATATATAAGGATAAATGTCAACCATCGAGACAATCTCCAAATTAGGGTTTGAAAGGTTTATAACTTACAATTGCCATAACTTTTAAATGGAATATCAAATGAAAAGGAAGATGGATGAAAATAAGTAAGAAATAAAAAAATCCATGAATGAAATGAAAAATAAGATGGATGAAAATAGGGAAGAAATACAAAAATCCATGAAGTCCATAAAAACCATTCTCTTACAGAGGATCCCTAAAAGGGACATGGAGATCCAAGGAAATCATGAAAATAAGGAGAACAATGGTGTTGAGATTCAATTGCATATGGGGAGTATTTTATCACATTTGGAGAGAAAAAATACTAAATCTCAAAATCATGATCATTCATCACTCCAAGATCCACTTCATCAAGTATTCAAGTCCGCACCAAGGAACTACTTCATTTTGAAGATCGATATGAGGAAATTTGAAAGTAAAAATATGGCTACTAGAAGAGTGGTCACTAACAACTATAGAGAGCATAATGCTCCATATCCTTACCTCACTCAACCAACAAGGTTGACACCTCAATAGATGGATGTAATAAGATAAAAAGGAATATGTTTCAATTGTGACCGAAAGTACAGTAAGGGGCATAAATGCGGCGAGAAGAAAGTATTATACATAGACAGTGAAGAAGAAGAAGAGCAAGAATCAGAACTATCATAAGATATAGAGCTAGAAGAGACTACTCCAATGATATATTTGTCATGCATTGAACAACATCGATACTCCACAAACGCTCAAGATAGATGGATACATCAAAAAGAAAAAATGTAACAATGTTGATTGATTCTGGTAGTACCCATAACTTCATCACTTACAAATTAGCAAAATTTCTCAGTTGCTTTGTATTTCCAACACCAAAATTTCAAGTAACGATTGCAGATGGAGGTATCATAAATTGTTCAAGTAAGTTTCATAGTATTAAGCTCAATATGGGGGAGTATTTATTGGATAATCCCATGATTGCAATCCAAATGGGTGGTGTTGATGTTTTATTAGGAGTCCAATGGTTACAATCATTGGGAACAATGGCCCTTAATTTTCAAGATCTTTTCATGATATTTTACTCAAAAGGAAAGGAAATTGAGCTTAGATGTATCAAAGGGAAACCCTCTAAAGTGATAAATATGAAAAAATTACTCAAAAATGGACACCATGGTGTAAGTGCATACTTGTACTCACTAGATGTTCAAACATCTATATCCTCTTCTCCAAAAGATCTCCCAAAAGTTATCAACAATCATTCCAAGGTATTTGGAGATATGCCTAAGGGTCTTTCACCTGCTCGAGATCATTCCCATGTTATTCATTTGCAACCATGAAGTGTACATCCAATCTTCCAGGTTTCTTTATTAAAGAAGCTGATCAGTGACAATATTATAGTCCAAACTATTTTACGAGAGATTAATGGAGAAGGGGAAATCATACTATAATGATAAACAATCCCTGAAACAAGTATTAAGCAGCTGCAAAATAAAGCAATTACTAAGTACGTCGTCAAATGGAAGAACCTACCAGTGGTAGAGGCGATATGGGAAGATGAGTTCTTCATGCAAACACACCCATCATTAGTCAAGTGTTGGGTACAACACTTGTTTGAAGGGGAGGGGCATGTTAAGCCCTAGATGAAGCCCCTTGTTAAGATTAAAACCCCTTATTAAGCCCTAAATAACAGGTTATTACATTTCTAGTGTTATATTAGTAGGTTGGATATAAATTTTCATTGTACCCTTTCATTATAATTGTATCATTTCATTATAATTATACCCTTTGTCTCCTATATATATACCAAGGATACCTAGTCTTATGATTATATTATCTTGTCTTGTGCATTGAATGTATTGTAAAAGGAGGTTTCCCCCTTGAAGTGGAATACTATTCACTGACTTTTTATCATTATCAAGGCATTGGTTCATAACAGATGTTGATCTATGAACATGGTGGGATCCCCACTAATGATGTAATGGGGGCCAAAGGGCCCATTAGAATTAATGACAAGATAGGTTTGGTGGCCATTTTTTTTAATGGTGACTAGGTCCATTATGTTAGATATTATTAAATAAGGCCCACTAGGTAGTTATCATTCAAAAATTGTAATATGGTTCGGTCATTATTGTAGAGGCCACTAGTTGTCAAGGTTAGGGTTTTCTAGATAACTATAGATAAAGATGGAGTCCTCCTTATGGGATATGAAAAGTATTGTTATTATAGTATTTTTCTTAGGAGGAGATGTGGATTTTATCCTTCCTTAAGGATTATTGTATGATGTTTCCCCACCTTAATAATTTATGATTTAATTAAGAAAGGAGCATTCTTATCATTTCATAGATATATGTTTTTTGATTCATATTCAACACTAAGGATCATATCAAGTGGCATTAGAGAACTTTCCTATGCCAAGGGGAAGTAATTTTTTTCTTTTTTTGTAGATTTTTTTGTGACATTTTTTTTCTCAGCTTGTTTAGTATATCACAGTCACACCAATGCCATTAGAAGAAAAGTGGTCATGGAAATTCTAGATTGGTGTTATAATAGTGATTTTGAAAAATATCATGGGATTTATAAATTGACTTTTAGTTGTGACTTATTTTTTCTTTGTATGGGAACCATATTGTCGCTACCATTGGAAGAAAAGTGGTCACACCATTTATGGATTGGGGTCATAATAATGATTATGGGAAGTATCACAAAACATACACCCATTTCAAGTTGCAACCTCAAAACCCTTGCGACGTGATTATCTCTCTATTTGTGAATCATATTGTAGTCACACCAATGGCATTAGACACATAGTCTCTATGCCATTTCTAAATTGGGGTCATAATAGTGATTCAAGGAAACATCACAAAAGTTATGAATTTTTCAAGTTGTGGTCTTAAAACCCTAGAGGAACCACTTGATGAAAATGACAATGGAATGGACTCAATCTATCATCGAAGTGGAATGCACCAAAGAATATAATGGATAACTATTTTTACAGTATGATTTAGAAGAAGCTTGTGAAGAATATATATGGAAAATTTTCGTTTATGTGAAGACAACTAATTTCAACTTCTCTTTCATGAACATACTTCTCCATAGGAAGTGAACATCATTGACGGAAGTCATGAATAGGTTATGACTACTAGTTCTCGGTTGAATATTCTCTAGTGGTAGTGTTCCCTCTAAATCCACAACCAACTTTTTGTTGCTTATATGTGGATGTCATTTTTTCTATAGAGGGTCCTCATATCCAGGTGAAATGATATTTGGATCCATGTGACCGTGGTAAGCGTCTTCAGGGAAGCACTCAACTTTTCATTGATTTCATGTGTTGTTGGTTAGGAGTCAGTTTATGCAAACGTACATGAGACCTACTCTTATGGATGCATTTCATGGATGAACTCATTATAAAAATTAAGGTTAACACTCATATATGGGATCGTGGCTTCTTGATGTATCTCATAGGTTTAAGTCTTGAGGGTAAAGTTTTATGAAAGGGGTTGTGATATGGTTAAGAGGGAACAATAATTCTACAAGGAATGAGAGAATGTAGAATGAAAGATATCAGTCTGACAATTTTGCTCATAAATTGATCTAAATATACACTAACATTAAACATTTGAATTTTTGTTATAAAAGTATTTATAGAGATATAAGGGAGAAATTATATTTGACCAAGTTTCTTATGGAATACTAAACAATATGTTTACAAATTGCATTATGGATTGTCTTTATTATATTACAATTGAAGATTGTTCTATCTTAAATGTTGGAAGTTAGGGCTTCTCATGAAGTGTGCTGGGAATTCTCCAATGCTGAGTGTTGGTCTTTAGGCTAGGCATGTCTCCAAGTTCGGTGCCCTTTTACCCATATAATCTCCTCCTTGTTTAAGTGAAAGTGTCCCTACTTTCTACACAAGTTGAGGGAAATTGTTGCACAAATATTCTTTAGAAATCCATGAAGTAGATGCCAGTTATTGACCCAGTCCATCCACTAGATATTGAGTGTATTTCTAATAATGAGTATGTCTTATGCATTGATTGATCTATGTATTATGTGTCAATGATTGTTGGAAATCTAAAATCTGATGTTCAAGATGGGAGAGTGATGTATTCCTACAAATGAGAGGGTTCATAGAGCTTGAGTTGTGAAACATTGATGACATTATGGATGCAAAACCATGGTGTCAAAATGAGTTTGAAGGAACTATAATTCAGTTGTTGAATGATGGTGTAAGGTCCATCCATTGCTACAATATGGGGTTTGTAGTGTCACTGCTTTATGTCGCCATAACTCATTTTTCCAATTTCATTTTTTTTACTAGCACACTTTGAGATTTAGTGACATGATTATAGTGTCAAGTTTGTGTCAAATCAATGATGTCGAGAAACATAGGAAAACAAATTATTTTTTGTTTTGTGTTGACTAACATCGTATTGTTTCCATTTTTGTTCACGTCTATGTCACTAAAAGTTGTTGTGTGTTGAAAGTGTCATGTTTGTGTTGAATTAGAATCTTATATATATGTGTAGCATATTATAAACATCATATTAGAGTCCTAATAATATATCTGATTAAAAAACTATATGCTATCGTATTTGCACATAATTTCGACATCATTCTTTCTAGAATTTCCAGTTGAACATTGTTAATGGTGTAGTCTACATAAACTGAGGTGAGGAATCATGGTAGTAATTAGGAAAACATACATCCTCCTTGTAACCCATATATTCTCTTGAAATTTTAGGATAATACACTAAAATGAAGACGAAAAACAACCACCATTCAAGGTACTACTAAGTACTTTGTTAGAATATAGAAGATGGGTGTGCTCATTTTACCATTGACGATACCCTCGTCACCCAACCACAGGCCGTAGCCTCCCTTCGAGCACCTTAACCTTGACCTGAGAATTCCTCCGGAAGAAAACCCTAGGCTAGATAGCCAAACAAAGAGTAGTGCATCAATCCCCAAGGATAGCGCATCACAAAAGACTGATCAGATGTTCCAAACCCTACCCAAGAGATATCCAAGCCAATACTGAAACTAGCTGCTGTTGCAGCTGCACCTGCAACCCTCCTCCAAACCTGCGCACCAGACTGCAACTGCAGTGCGCACCAAACTGCAGAACTACAATTCTGAGATGATGTCAAATGAGAACTTGTGCCCTGTATTTATAGTAATCCTGCCAGTTTGCTGGGGCCGACTTCTCCTTCTGGGTATGTGTCTGTTCAGTATATTATTATTAATTCTGGCCGACTTATTTTCTTGGAGGCTAATAGCCTAATATATATTATCTTCTTGAGCCGACAAGGCTTATAGGGTTATTATCCAATTCATTAGGGTTTCTCTTGCTTCCTGGAGTCTTCTATTCTCGTCAGGTTCACATGTAGAGGTAAATACCTCCCACGACTACCATAATATTAACACTCCCTCCTAGCTAGAGAGGTATTTACAGGTAATGGACTTGAGCACAAAACATACCATTTACCCAATAGCATCAATATAGTCATCTAGACTATTTCATGACTAGATCATGAGCATCACCATCACCATCAGCTGCATCATCTCTCGAAACCATACTTCATCTGAGTCGTTAGATATGATGCTGGATAAGTCACTCTCACCATGGAGTGATACAAGAGGAGTAAAAGCTCTGAACTATTTTCCGTCTGGAAAATCTCTGTTCATCATTCATCTGAATGATCATCATCTCCAATAATCTGTTGATAGTCTTCAAGGAAATTAGAACAAGGATAGAACACACCTGTGTCTATTCATAGTAGTACATAACTACAATCCAGTGGTTAACTACCACATCAAGTAACACATAAGTACTTGATCAACAACGTATGGTTGCGAACGGTGAAACATATTCACCACAGTAGTCCTCATCTACTGTCATATAGTCTTCATAACAAACATCTGAGAGCATCCTGCATAGAAGCAATGTTATGATAAAAACTGTATCATTTGGGCCAATCTTTCACTCACGTCTATGAGATATGAAAGAATGTCTGCCACCACAATAGTCTTCATCTGCATAGAAACAATGTTATAAAAACTGAATCAACTGGGCCAATCTTTCACTCACGTCTGTGAGATCTGAAAGAGTGTCTGCCCTCAATATAGAATATCAACAATGATCATCTGGGCCAATCTTTCACTCACATCTCTGAGATCTGAAAGAATGTCTTCCCTCAATATATAACATCAATAATAATCATCTGGGCCAATCTTTCACTCACGTCTGTGAGATCTGAAAGAATGTCTACCCTCAATATAGAATATCAATAATGGACTATCTGCCCCATTCTTCTCAACCAAGGAAGAAGGATTGTTTCTGATTTCTGAACCTGGACCATTTCCCACCCTGGGCCATTCTTCCGACACTAAACAAAGTGTAACCTGGAAGGAATGAGTCTTCCCTAGAGAAATGTATGGACCATTCCCTACCCTCGGCCATTCCTCCGACACTAAACAAGGTGTAACCCGGAGGAAATGAATCTTCCCTAAGGAATGACTGTCCTAGACTATTCCCCACCCTGGGCCATTCTTCCGACACTAAACAAAGTGTAACTTGGAGAGAATGAGTCTGCCTTCGAGGAATAATTGTCCTTGATTGCTGAGCTTGGACTACTCTTCACCCTGGGCCATTCCTCTGACACCAAACAAGGTGTAGCCTGGAGAGAATGAGTCTGCCCTCGAGGAGTAACTGTCCGGACCATTCCCCCCCTTGGGCCATTCCTTCGACACTAAACAAAGTGTATCCTGGAAAGAATGATTCTGCCCTCGAGGAATGTCTGTCCTGCATCAACCTCCAAAACGAACAATTCTTCGAAACTGCTCACAACTGTGAACTTCGAAAGAATGATTGCCCGACGAGGCAGACCATTCTACTTGACCACTACACATAGTGACTGCCAAGAAGAATGACTGTCCTAGACCACTCCCCATAATGGGAAGTCGTTGTCTATGATACATCAGCAATCAGTCTGCCTCCCATGTTAACTACAATGGGAAGCCACTGTCCGTCAGAAATCTCAATCTACTTTTCGAACAGGAAAGCATCTGTCCAATCTGGACTATTACAAAGATAAATGCTCCCTCCTAACTGGAGAGTTATTTCAATCACAAAAATAAATGTTTGCGTACCTTCTTTTAGTTTTGAGAGTCTTCCCTTCCAGCTAAGAGAGTTATTTCCATGAACTCTAGCTTGAGTATGCACGTTCTTTCATCTTGAATATAGGCTTTACCAAAGTGTATGCTTATCTGCTCATCTGTGGAGATATGTATTGGAGAAATCATTTTCTCCCTTCTGGACTTTATCATGGATAATGTAATGCTTGTAC
>ML811568.1:12823-49112 GCA_009831015.1 Picea engelmannii | reverse complement strand
ACCATTGAGTACTATGTTCACCAATTCCTTTTCTGAAGTGATCTCTTCAATAGCTTGTAGTTGATCTCTTAGCTGGGAGATCCTTACAAAGTATGATGTTATGATGTCATCATCATTCATCTTCATGTCACGGAGCTCATTCTCATAACTTGTCCAATGTTTCTGACTAAGAAGAGATTTGTTAGGGCATCGTACATCTTCTTTGATGAGTCAAGATGGGAGATGTAGGGTATCAAGTGTTCTTTTATGAAATCCACTATGATACTCATGGCATTGATGTCAACGTCCTTGAACTTCTCCATAGCTGCAATGTTCTACGGTTCCCTCTCTTCTCCTTCTTCAAACTCTGGCTTCACGATCTTTCCTTTCACAATATCCAACACTTTATTCTTAGCAAGGATGACGTCAATCCTTGTCTTCCATGCTCTGAAGTTAGAAGCTCCATCTAACTTGTTCTTAGACCTCACAGAGTTCATCATGGCTTGCTTGACTTGGTCAAACCCTAGATTTGACTGGAAATCCGAACTTCACGTCTTGGCCTTCTGAGTGTACTAGGAGATGCGTTGGGCTAGTGCGCACTGATCTATCCAGAGATAATGTCAATCTTGTCACTTAAGGTGACTCGACAAGAGGTTTAGAGTTTCTGCAACTTCTTCTGCTAGTAACCCTAGTTGCAGTGCTTTTGGAAGCTGCTCCTGCTAGTAACCCTAGCGGCAGTTCCTCAACGAGCTCAATATCTAGCAGCTATGTTTCCTTCTAGAGTTTTAGGTTGACTGAAGGGGTGTGGGCCCATAACTTGTTAGAAGATGGTGTGCTCGTTTTACCATTGACGATACCCTCGTCACCCAACCACAGGCCGAAGCCTCCCTCTGAGCACCTTAACCTTGATTGAGAATTCTTTCGGAAGCAAACCCTAGGCTAGATAGCCAAACAAAGGGAAACACATCTCTCCCCAAAGATAATGCAACACAAAAGACTGATCAGATAGTCCCAAACCCTAGCCAAGAGTTATTCAAGCCAAAACTAAGAACTAGCTACTGCTGCAGCTGCACCTGCAACCCTCCTCCAAACCTGCGAACCAGACTGCAACTGCAGTGCGCACCAACTGGGAAACTGCAATTCTGAGATGCTGTCAAATGAGAACTGGCGCCCTGTATTTATAGTAATCTTGCCAGTTTGCTGGGGCCGACTTCTCCTTCTGGGTATGTGTCTGTTCATTATATTATTATTAATTCTGGTTGATTTCTTCTCTTGGAGGCTAATAGCCTAATATAAATTATCTTCTTGAGCCGACAAGGCTTCTAGGGTTATTAGCCAACTCATTAGGGTTTCTCTTTCTTCCTGGAGTCTTCTATTCTCGTCAGGTTCACACATGGGGGTAAATACCTCCCGCAACTACCATAATATTAACACTAGTAGTAACCATTTCTTCTTTTCCCTAATGTTTCCAAATGTATTCATTTTCTACTTTGTGAGAATCACTCTTAGAGATTTTAACTTTTGCTAAAATATGAACATTAGGGATACCCTAACAAAGGATATCCCATTTTAATGTTCAACTGCCTTTTCCTTGAAACTTGGGTGGGAAAATCACATTCTTTCAAACCCGAAGGGGGAGTTATTGGTATTAATCAAAACTTTCACTAACAACAACATTGGTCAATGATCATAGCCAAACCTTAGAAGAACTCGAGTATCCAAATCGAATTCATTGTCCACAAATTCTTTTGAGAGCAAGAATCTGTTTAGGATTTCTCCTACATGATTCCTTCAACCTCGCCTATTATTATAAGTAAAAAAACCCAAGCAAGGGGAGCTATTTACCAACATGTGAAAATCTATAAAGGAATTAAAGATGAAATATCCCAAATTCAATTAAACAGAAATTTAGCAGCAAAATCGATAAACATAGAAATAACCAACAAATTTCTTCATTAAATCCATAAACGGTGAAGTACAAATGAGAGATCTGTAGGATCTTCTCCAATATCAGCTAGGCCAGATGGTTTCACTGGCGAAACCGAGTAAACTAGGGTTTTGAAACCCTCATGCTCACAAGATCCCAATACAATATTTTCATAAACTCAATCATAGCTCCCAAAAGGCTCTCCTCTCCTCCTCTTATAACCCTTCTTTTGGTCTCTTTAGTGTAACTACTTTTCCCCTCTTTATTTTATTAAGTGACTAATTTCACTTTATTTTTATTTAAGTGCCTTTATAAGGTCACTTTCATACAATAACACTAAATGCCTCTTAAGGGGAAAATGGGGAACATTACAAAAGAGCTCAAAAGAGGGAGTCTTCCAACACACACCTCCTTTTTTATTTGTTAGGGATCTAAATAAATTGAAATTTCCTCCAATAATCCAGATAGGAAATTGTTTTAAAAGCTCTTAGAGAGCTTACACTATTATAAAAGCTTCCTTTAGCAATGGAGAGGAGGACCCATACACATTGGCAATGATGTCCCTTTCCTTAGAACCCAACTCACCTTATGAGGTTTCCAATCACCATTTGGTTTCCCTAAAATCATGTCACAAAATTCGATTTGGGTCCCATATTATAGCCAAACCTCCGAAAAATCCTTTTGAGTCAAATGCAATCAGCTCCGATGTTTTGTGGATTTTCCTAACTATATTTTTAATGATATCTTCTGAGCACTTAGTTTCATGAATAGAAACCACATGCCAATTTTTCTGCTAGATTTTTTCCTTCATCATCTTTTGTTTACCTTTGGCATTAATCCATCTTATAATGCATGAGAGTTATTTCATTTAAACTTGTTTAGGGGTAGGAGGGTACACTATATCAATGGGCTTCACTCTACCAACATCTAATAGTGTATCTCCTTCCTCTTGGATATTGATAGCATTGTCTTTCCTTCATGTTGTTATTGGTGGGTCATTTTTATGTTTTATGTTATTGGTTTTCATACCCAAGCCATGTCATTTCCCTATTTTTCTCCCTTTGTTGTTTTCTTCACCTCTTTTCCATTTCATCTCTCTTTGTAGTATTGTTAGTTCTACCTTTGAGCTCCCAATTAACCTTTTCTTACCATATTCGACTTCCAAATGCATTATGTCTATCTTATCTATATCCTCATCTTAGAAGTTTCCTAATGTGAGTATTTCATCTTGTAAGTTTGTCCTACATTGTTCCTTTAAGATTTGAGTTTCCCTTGGTAGGTTTTCTATGCCTTTCTTTGACATGTCCTTTGTTTCCTCCTTTTAGGTTCAACCATTTCATTCTCAATAGATTTGTTCCTACTCGATATCATATCCTTTTTTTCATTACCAAGCCTCTTGCATTAAGGGACTTGATAGAATCCTAGTGGCTTATGTTCTCCTCACCTTGCATTAAGGGACTTGATAGAATCCTAGTGGCTTATGTTCTCCTCACCTTGCATAAATTATTGGCTTTTGTTCTCTTTGTCATTATTACATGTTTGTGGGGCTTCAAATTGATTGGATAACTTTGGTTGTCCTTGGGATCATGATTTAACAATATTCTTAGTTATTTTGTTTCTCTTGGACTTAGGTAAACCCATCTTTATTCTTCCTTGCCTCTTTTGAGCCTTTAACTAATTCTTTATTTAGGGGCAATCTCTAAATAAATGATCATGACAGTGGCATTTTCTACATCGAAAGGGAACACATGATCAAAGCACGACGGGGTCTGTTTTTATATTCATCTTTGTACGTTATTTTTATGAATTCCAGAAGCGTTGTAGAGAGATTCATGTAGACACACATACATGAGAATAAGAAGTATATTTACGTTTCCTTATAACTCATGAGATTTTGGCATAGTTCTTGAAGGCATTACTTGTTCCAACTAGGGTTTTATCTTCTCAAAATTATTGTGGTAGATAATACATTTAGATCCAGAGCTCAGTGTGGGAGAATTCTTCTTGTTTTAGCAAAAATATCTCCATCCAATATCACAGATGAAGGCCTGGAGAGTTGAAGAAGTACGACCCATTTTCAAAATTTGCTTCTCTATCCTCCATGTTTGTGAAGATTATTGTAAAGAATCCCTTCACACCCAGTTAGATTGATAGTCCCCTTAACCTTCCAATATGTTGATATTGACCATTTGACTACTACCTTAGATGGTTAAGGTCTAACAAATTTGTAGATGATGGCATGGTGTTGCAGATATGTTGATTGAAAATTTGGTCATCTTGATTTTCTGCTCTTTGGAATAAAAAAAATTATTCATAAGGAATGATTTTTGCATGTTAATCATCTCATGGTGTAGTCCTTAGTATCATCTTCATCATGAATTTTATGGAATCAAAATCCAAGTCTGTATGCCTAAGATATTCGTAATTTTGTCCAGAAGTTCGATACAGAGATTGCAAAAAGAACTTTGAAATAAGTATGGTGTACCTTTCCTCTCCATTTTTGAACTTTTGACTAAGTACCCTTCTCACTTAGTAATTTCTCTAACCTTCCATCTCCATCCATATCCACACTTAACCATTTTCTTCTCTTATCTCTTCACCTCTCTTCATACTCTCAACCCATACTTAGTCATTTTCCCATTTTCTCATTACTCTCATTTCCCTTTCACTTCTCATACTTAGCCATTTTTCTACATTCTATTCCTTACTCTCCTTTCCATACTTAGCCATTTTTCCCTCTTTCACTCTACTCTCATACTCTCATTCCATACTTAGTCATTTTCCCCTCTTCACTCTACTCTCCTTCCTCACTACTCTTATTACTTTACTATCTATATTTAACCATTTTTCTCATTACTCTCATGTTACCTTAGTCATTTCTCTCATACTTAGTCTCATATTCCTTTCACTTCTCTTCTCATACTTAACCATTTTTCTCTTTTCTTTCTTCCTTACTCTCTTCTCCATACTTAACCATTTTTCTTTCTTACACTCTACTATGTTAGGCAATGACTTAGTCTCATATTCCTTTCACTTCTCTTCTCATACTTAACCATTTTTCTTTTTTCTCTCTTCCTCTCCATACTTAACCATTTTTCTTTCTTACACTCTCTTCCTTACTCTCCTCCTCTCCATACTTAACCATTTTTCTTTCTTACACTCTCTTCTCCATACTTAACCATTTTTCTTTCTTACACTCTCTTCTCCATACTTAACCATTTTTCTTTCTTACACTCTAATATGTTAGGCAATGACTTCCTTTCACTTCTCTTCTCATACATACTTACTTACCATTTTTCTTTTTTACACTCTACTATGCTAGGCAATGACTTGGAGGAGATAATAGATGTATTTTTCTACAAAACTAAGAGCTAAGGTAAGACACAAATTCCATAATATCCATATGCTTCACATTTAGTGTATGTTAAACTTTCCAATATATACACTAAAATCTCAACACCACAAATGCATGTGGGATATATATTTTAAGAAAATTCAAATTTTAAATGTACATTTAAAAAGAAAAGACAAATTTAAATGAAGGGTTAAGAATGACCCACAAAATTAATGGACGGTGTTTGAGTCTCTGACTTGAGATTCGGGTGTCGGTTTACAGAAAACTATACCTCGTTGGAAAGGTATTTCAACGAGGAATATGGTAGAACAGTTTTAAAGAGCTAAAATTGGCCATAATCTTCTCAGAAATTGAAATAACAAACAACTATATTTTTAGGGTGCGCACAAATCCGCATGGTACCTTGACTTCAACCTCATATCTTGAGATCCAAAAATCAAAATATCGTTCAGAAATATTCATAGAAATATGATATGACGAAGTTTACATATAAATTGGTTTTCATGGTTGAGAAATTGAATACCATGCCCACAAAATTAAAATACAGTCCTCTTTTAAAAGACAATAAATTAAAAAATTTGAAAAATAAAAGTTTTTTTTCTTTAAAAAATAAAACTTTTATTAAATACTAAAGAGGCTCAATTCAAGGCACACATGTAAATGATATAAATTCATTAATGAGTATTTAATGAAACATTAATTAAAGTGTATATTTTAAAAAGAAAAAATTTCAAGAAAGAGAAAAAACTCTAACTATAGAAGAGCAAATTTTAAAAAGCAAGATAAGACTCTATTAAAGGATTAGATAATATTACATTATCAGAGAAGAAGATCATAATAAAAATGGTTCAGCCATCAACATGTAATCAAACTTTTGATCAACAAATAAAGATCTCCATCTTTTCCATTCTTTTTCTTCTACACTATTTTTCTCATAACTTTATGTTGTATCTCTGAATTAAACACAAAATTGACATTTTTAACTAACCCTCACAAACTATCAAACTTATCAAACAAACTAACTTGACAACATCTCCTCCTTACTTATCAAACTAACTTGACAACATCTCCTCCCTGCTCATCTGTAAAGCACTCAAAATTTTGAAATTTGTTGACTTATAAAATGAATTTGTTTTTACATTGGTTCAAATGAATGATGGGCATAGCAAAATGATGTTACTTGTCTCTCTTCTTCAAAGCTCTACCCATTTAACACATGAACGCGAACATGCAACCAAGATCTCCACCAAAATTGAGTTGAGAAGCATGGGATTTGGATTTCTGGTGCGAGGGCTCTGCAGTTTGGCGCTCGTTAATGGCAGTACCCCAAGCAATATGCACAATGCAGCCCTCTTTCATACACTTCCATACTTATTCAAGCTTGAGGCCACCAGCAGTCACCATGGCGAAGCGAGCAGGGGGTTTTATGGCAGCCAGGACGTCTCTAAGATTATACGAGAGTGGACGATTGAAAGCCTCTACCCATGATTTTCTTGGCCCCAATTTCAATTTCAGGGAGACTTACGCAGAGTCCTCTAAATATGCTTCGCTTTTACAGAGCTGCCAAACCAAGAAAGCGCTTCCATATGGTAAACTGGTACATGCCCACATCATTCAAACCGGATCCATGGGAAACTTCAATTTAGAAAACGCGCTGGTCGTCATGTATGCCAAATGCGGAAGCCTGATCGATGCTCGCAGAGCACTCAGAGATGAAACACCTAACAGAAATAAAAGCCTGTTTTCATGGACTGCTTTAATTTCAGCTTACACAAAGAATGGGCAAGCTGAGGAGGCCTTGACACTCTTTAATCAAATGCAACAATCAACGGGCTTCCAACCCGATCACTTCACCTGCGTTAGTTTGCTGTCTGCTTGTGCAAGCTCCACAGCTCTGGAAAATGGCAAAGAAATCCAGGCCCACATAATCAGAAGTGGGTTTCTTTGTAATATATTTGTAGGAAGTTCTATGATAGACATGTATGTCAAGTGTGGAAACCTCCAGGATGCACGCAAGGTGTTTGACAAAATGCCTGGCCACAATGTAGTTTCCTGGACTGCAATGGTCGCAGGATATGCACAGAATGGGTGCCTTGAGGAGGCCCTGGAGCTCTTTCGGAAAATGCCAGAACGAAATGCGGTCTCATGGAATGCAATGATTGCAGGATATGCACGGCAGGGAAATGTCAATGAAGCCCTCGAGTTTTTCAGGGAAATGCCATCGCGAAATGTGGTTTCGTGGACTTCCATGGTTGCAGGATATATGCAGAATGGATACTTCGATGAGGCCTTGATGCTCTTTCGACAAATGCCTCAACGAGATGTGGTTGCTTGGAATTTGATTATTGCAGGATATGCACAGAATGGGTACGTCGATGACGCCGTGGAAATCTTCCAAAACATGCCTGAAAAGAATGTAGTGTCGTGGAACTCAATGATTGCAGGGTATGCACAAAATGGGCGTGTTGATGAGGCTGTGGATCTGTTTCAGAAAATGCCTAACCCAGATGTTATCTCCTGGAATCATATGATTGCAGGATACGCACAGAATGGATATTGTTATGAAGCCCTGAAACTTTTTCAACAAATGCAACTGACAGATATGAAGCCAAACTCTGGCACCATGGCAGGACTTCTTCCAGCCTGTGCCAACTTGGCTGCCTTGGAGCATGGGAAAGAGGTCCATCAGGGAATAATACGTAGAGGATTTCAGTGTGATGTCTTTGCAGGAAGTGCTCTCGTAGATATGTATTCCAAATGTGGAAGCCTTGAAGATGCACTAAAAGTGTTTGATAGAATGCCCATGCGGGATGTCATTTCCTGGAATGCGGTGATTTGGGGATATGCAATGCACGGGTGTGGGAAGGAAGCCCTTCAACTGTTTAATCAAATGGAACGCTCTGCCACAAGCCCAGATAATGTGACTTTCATTGGCGTTCTATGTGCATGCAGCCATACAGGCCTAGTGGATGTTGGCAGGAAATACTTTGAGTGCATGAGGCGGGATTATCACATAATACCTGCAATGGAGCACTATTGCTCAATGGTAGACCTTCTTGGTCGTGCTGGACACCTGGACGAGGCATATGCCTTCATCAATAAAATGCCACTGAAACCAAATGCTACTGTGTGGGCATCTTTGCTTGGGGCATGCAGACTCCATGGCAAGGTGGAGTTAGCACAATGCTTGGCACATCACCTCTTTGATTCAGATTCTAAAAATCCTGCACATTATGTACTGCTCTCAAATATTTATGCTGCAGCTGGTAGGTGGGAAGATGTAGAGAAGGTGCGCCAAGTGATGAAATATATAACAGTAAATAAGATGCCAGGATGCAGCTGGATTGAGATTAATAAACAGCGCTTTGCTTTCGTTGGAGGAGACACATCACGAGACCTCTGCACTACACTCACACACACAGGAGATAAAAGAGGTGATTTATGAAAAGTTGGAGAGACTGTGAAGGCAGCAGGGTACGAGCCAGCTTATTCATACAATATAAACTTTGCATGCCATTGTATTAGCACTTCTTAACACAGACACCCTGTGGCTGGCTGGAACAGCTATCCAAATCGAATTGTCAATAACTGACCTCAGAGTGTGCTGTGACTGCCAGTACACTGAGTTAGCCCCTTCGGTCCAGAACACCGAGTTTGCCTCTTCCATCCACTTCCACCATTTCAGTGATGATCTGCTGCATGAAAAAAGTTAAGGATATGAGAAACCTTGGCAACTGTGTCGAAACCTTGGCAACTTAAGATGCCAACTATAAAATGTTTGGAAATATTTTTGTAAAACTATTCAAATTTTTAAGGTGTTTTTAAAAGTAAAATACTCTTATTCTATAGAATTTGGGCTAACTAGTTTTGGGGAAAAAACAGAAATTGGTGAATCATTTTTGGAAAAGAAAAATGGAAAATTAACCAAATGGTTAAATTTAGCCCCTAAATTTTTTCCTCGTCAGCATTCTAAAGAAACTGATACGAGCTTCAATAACCTCAAGCCCAAATATAATAGCCCTTGATCAAATCATCGACAATCTAGTATCGAGAGTTATTAAAACCTTCCGGTTGCACAATCCCAGATTAATTGCCATAACCTAGGAGTTTGTGTACCTCAAGGTTTTGAATATCTCTCAGCACTATATTGATTGGGGGCTCATAGCATTGCACACAACAGCATGAAAGTAGGAAGCAAAGTGATTGGAAATCACAGAAAACATTTCTGCACCGTCGTGTGTTTACTTTCGGGTTACTCCAAAAGTGTTTACACCATCTTTGGAGGTGCTTCATGAGATGTGGGGTGCATGGTGTATGGTTAGCCCTTGGTTGATCTGTGATGGACTTGTACATTAGGGATGGCTTATTCATTAGTTGCTAGACCTTATAGGAATGCTTGCATGCCATTCTTCTTTGGAGCATTGGAGATCTTAAGACAACTTGGTGACATTTTACATGCTAGCTACATGGAGAGGTTGCTTGCTTGGAGAATGCCCTACAATGGAGGAGGAGCATTTGACATTCTCAAGGAGGGCATTGTGCCCTAGATAGCATGGGGTTACTTGGATTACTTACATGGAGGTTTGTACTTGACTTATGCTAGCTTGGGTTGAAGGAGTGGACATGTAGTGGGTGGACTTGGAGATGGCACATTGATTTGGAGAGGCATTGGACCATTGGAACCCTTGGAGGAGGAGCATTGGACCTTGGATGAGGTGCACCCTTGTCTTGGAGCCTCGCTTGTGGATTGTCATCACCTTGGAGCTTGACATGTGTCACTTGTAGGAGGAGAACTTCACATGTGTGGGGCTACTTATTTGTAGTAGGTTGCTTGTAAGGGTTTATGCCCACTTTTGTATTGTTGGCCTCCCTTACCTGTCATATATATAGATGAAAGAGAGAGCCATTTCATTTGTATCATCATCATCTTGTGTTTAGAGATGCGATGAGAAGAGTGTTTTAGCCTCTCTTTCTTTTGGAGATTCTTCATTGTACTTTATTGCTCTTGTCTTGAGGTGCTACGGTTGCTTGAGCATTCTTAAAGTCTAGAGTCAGGGTTTCTACCCTAAGGAGGCAAGGAGTTGGGGTTTGGTGATAAATCCTAAGGTTGTACTTGTTGGAGAAGAGGAGGAGGAGAGGGGAGACATCTTGCTTGGAGCCAAGGAGACTTGCTAGTGTTAATGCTAGCTTGTGGAAAGTCTTTGGTGGAGCTAGGGTTTTTCATGTTTTTTCTTCACTAGGGTTTTGGAGAACCTGGAGGGTTGTACCAACTTATCTTAAGTTGAAAATATGTACTTGAACTTCATTATATATATATATATATATATATATGAAGTTTTGAACTGTCCAAAATTTTCTTGTTGTAGATTTGATTTTCAACTATCATTGTCTTCACGTTTTGGTAATTTCTAGGACTTGTTTGTCTTTTTGATTTGAGATAAATTAAGGCTGAAATGTTAAGGGTATCAACATTAATATTGAAGACACTAGGGTAAATTTACTGCTATCATAAAATGAATTTCAAATCTGGTTTATGCTTATAAGATTGCCCTGAAGGGTGGAAACTTGTTAGCATACATTTGGTATCTTTTCTCTTGGATTCCCTTGTTGATTGGGTTTGTCCGCTGTTTGTTGCTGTAAATTATATTTCAGATCAGCCCTAAGGCTATAAATTCACATGGATTAGATTAGAGAAACCTTTAAGAAAGAGGCGAAATTTCTAAATTTACATTAAAGCATTGAGAATATAAATTTCTTCATGGTATTAGAGCTTTTCTTTGTGAATTCACTCTCTAGGTGATAGAGGGAGTTGGCATGTCAGCTATGGTGAACCTAATAGAGGTGCTAGACCTTGTTAAAGCCATTACTTCAACGATTTGAGATTGTTGAGTATGAAACTCTAGGTCGTTTAAGAGAAGTGTGAGGACCATTGGAAGGTTGTGTCTACTTCATTTACTTTTGATTTTGCATTTGAGGATTGTTTCAGAGTGTGTAAGATGACTCTCGTTTTAGAGTGTGTAACATATAAGAAGGAGCTTCCAATTTTGTTCCTTGAAAGTTTAGATTATAAAGGCTTCTGGAGGAAGTCGATCTTTGGGAGCCTGTTGTGAAAGTGGTTCCAAAGTGTTCGATTCAACACAAATGGTCACTCATTGTAAGGAGTTCAAGGAAAATAGAATCATTCTAGATTTGGTGAAGGATCATTTCATCCCTCACATTGCAGAGAAAATGATAGGTAAGGACATGTTTGGGGATTTGGTTGATTGTTTCAAAGCTCTTGTGTTTCTCGATAGTTCATGTGAAACAAAATTTCAACCATTTTCATAAGCAAGATTGATATTGTGGTGAGTTATATGATGCAGATCACATAGTTGAGAGATCATTTGGCTGCCATTGGGATGAAGGTGGAGGATAAGGAGTTAGTTCCCATTGCTTTGAATTGAATTTTTCTTGCTTGGAGGCCTTTTATTCAATGTGTCTATGCTCGTGAAAATATTCCACCTTTTTCAAAGCTATGGAATGATCTTGTACAGGAATAAATCAAGATATAGTCTTGTTGTGGGAAACTAGAGAAGGTAGATGAGATTGCTATTGCGAGGAGGATGAAGAAGGGTAGCAGGGAAGACTACAACAAGAAGAAAGGTATAGGTATATAAAATAAGGATTTGAGCAAAGTGACATGTTTTCAATGTCATGAGATGGACATTATGCTAGCTAGTGTCCATTGAATAACAAGGGTAAGGGAAATAAATAGGTTGTAGCTAGGATTGTAGTAGGTGTAGAGGATGATTCCTCTTAGTTTGAAACTACCTTCTCCATGGTTTCTTGTTTGTTTCTAACACCGTGTCTAGTGTTGGAGGGTATGTGGATAGTGGAGCTTCGAGACATATGACTTATGACATGTCACTCTTCAATAAGCTTCAAGAGCAAGAGGGAGACATGAGTGTGGAGTTGGGTGATGATGCTTCCTATCCTTTTGGAGGAGTTGGCTCCATTTCCTTCCAGATGCAATCAAGTGATATTCTTGAGTTGAGTGATGTTTTATATATTCCCGGTTTAAAGAAGAATGTTCTTTCAGTTTCTTGTATGGTATATCATCATTGTAGAGTTGCATTTGAAGGAAAATACTACAGTATCAATGATTGTAGTCTAGCTAGTCCGAAGACTTTGGCTAGAGGGGTGTGAGAGGGCGGCTTTTACAAGTTGCTTGCTAATCTCATGGCACTTGTTCATTCTACTGAGAGGTGTTGATATTTTGGTAGCTGTGGGAGGTATTAACCTCCATGGATAAACCTTTGACTAGAATAGAATATTCCTGAAGCAAGAGAAAACCTAAATAGATGTGTGAAAACCATGGAAGACAAGTCGACTCAGTAGAATAAGTAATATTGAAGTATTATATGCAGAAAAGGACAGGTCGGCCTTGCTTGAAGAGACACCTGTTCACCTGGCCAGATTAGTATAAATAGAAGGCACTTTAGCTCATTTGGAAAAACACACACTAACTTAGTTGGTACACATATCTTAGAAGTGCAATAGCAGTAGAAGTAGTGCACAAGTTTGGAAGAGGAGCAACAACATCCGCAGTGGTGCAACACACTCTTGTTCACCCTTTTTGGTACTCTTACTTGTGCGCTACCTTGGAGAAGGTGCACTCTCTTGGTTTATCTGTTGGTTCTAGTGTGGCTTCCCAGAATCATTCTATCTAGCAAAGGTTAAGGTGCTCAAGGGTGGCTTTGTGCCTATAGTTGGGTGACAATGGTGTAGCATTGTCTATGATGAAACGAGCACAATATTCTAATAGGTTATGGGCCCACACCACGTTCAGAACAGTCTAACCACTGGAAGGTAGATCCACAACTCTATGTCAAGCTCGTTGTAGCACAATTGTAGTTGCAGCTAGGGTTTCTGATCTTGCAACAACAACAAACCCTAACCTAATTGTTCATGCACTTTAAGTGAAGCGTTTGGCATAATTCTTGGATATCCTAGTACGCCCTAACCCAACACATCTCCTGGTGCCCTCATCCATAAAAAACGTCTAAGTTGAATTTTTTGGGTCAAAGTCAACATTTGAATGGTCAAAGTCAAGGTTTGGCTGGTCAATGTCAAAAGAATAGTCAAGGTCAAAGTCAAATACAATCACGACTTCCTCCATAAAATCAAAGTGGCGCAATAGAAGCATGGTCTCTTGGTAGAGCATGGAAGACAAAGATTGGCATCATCCTTGCAAAGAACAAAGGGCAAAATTATGGAACCACAGACTGAAGAGCAGGCATCAAAGGATGAAGAGTTTGATTTTTGGAGATTCGAAGCACATGAACATGGAGTAGGAGAAACAATAAAAATAAACTACTGTAGATATAAATCTCTGGAAAGAGAAGGGATCTTTGTCCAAGAAGCAATCGTAGAGCCAGAAAGATCTCAGATCTAATACATTCAAAGGAACAACACACTCTCCAGGTTGGAAAGAATACTTGTCTCAGAAGAAAAGCAACTCAAGCAGAACAATAACCAGACTCCAGGTTTGCATATCAGGTTTGATATTTTTATTGCTTCTTAAGTATTGCAATCCTTTAGATTTTATTAATGCTAGGAACAAATGAATACTTAGTAGCATGTACTATTAATATAAATGCTTATTGTACTTAATTGCAATATGAACTAACATCTCCTCTAGGAGATATTTCTTGTTCTTGTTCTCAGGCAGGACACCTTGGTAATGCTATAACGAATTACCATGAAATTGATATGTTCTTATATAAAATGCTATTATATTGGAAATACTTTTTCTCTTGTTGTTCTTATTTTGGGTAGGTTATCCTACGTATTCCAGGAAGGTTACCACAAAAATCAAGACTTGAAAGGACTCAGAGGGAGTCAAACTTCAAAGGGAGTCAGTGATCAGGAAGAAGCAAGGTTTCGTGACACTTTACAGGGTGCATAGGGGCATGCAACAAATGGAAGTGTGGTTCGAGGATTCTCTCAGTTAGAGGGAGTTGATAGAAAAATTCAAAAAGAAGGATCTTGATTCTTATAGGCTTCATGCCGAGTTGTAGGATTTTGTGCCGAGTTGTAGGCCTTCATGCCGAGTTGTAGGCCTTGTGTCGAGTTGTAGGCTTCATGCCGAGTTGTAGGTTTCATGTCGAGTTGTAGGCCTTGTGCCGAGTTGTAGGTCTTCATGCCGAGTTGTAGGCTTCATGTCGAGTTGTAGGCCTTTTGCCGAGTTGTAGGCTTTATGCCGAGTTGTAGGCTACTCCAATGAGATGGTCTGGTATGCCGAGTTGTTGCTACACTAGTGAGATAGTCTGACACACTAGTTGCATAGTCGAGAACCTGTATGGATGTGATGGTGTTGTTCGTAATATGATCTGGGTGATTATGAGATAGCCTGTGTAGCTTTGGTGATGCTACCGGTCTGCAAGACCATGTAGGTCTACCATGTGAGATGGATAAATAATGATGATACTCATGACATGGGTGTAGCCATGGGTGAGCACGTCATGCAGGTGTAGCCCATGACGATGATGGTGATACACACTACAAGGTGTATCTCTAGTGTTCTCTAGCAGGTTGTGGCCCCTAGATGAGATTGAAAGGTCCACATGGGTGTAGCCACGTGTGACGTAATGACACTACCAGTAGCATGGTCTGCGTAACCATGACGAGAGGATCATGGCATAGAGAGAAAGGTTATGAAGACCAAATTGTAACATCATGGTTAAATACCTCCCTAGCTAAGAGGGAGTGTTGATGTTTTGGTAGCTGTGGGAGGTATTAACCTCCATGGATAAACCTTTGACTAGAATAGAATATTTCGGAAGCAAGAGAAAACCTAAACATATGTGTGACAACCCTGGAAGACAACTCGGCTTAGTAGAATAAGTAATATTGAAGAATTATATGCAGAAAATGACAGGTCGACCCTGCTTGAAGAGACACCTACTCACCTAGTCAGATTAGTATAAATAGAAGGCACTTTAGCTCATTTGGAAAAACAAACACTCACTCAGTTGGTGCACATATCGAAGTGCAGTAGCAACAAAAGTAGTGCACAAGTTTGGAAGAGGAGCAACAACAACTGCAGTGGTGCAACACACTCTTGTTCACCCTTTTTGGTACTCTTACTTGTGCACTACCTTGGAGAAGGTGCACTCTCTTGGTTTATCTGTTGGTTTTAGTGTGACTTTATGGAATTATTCTATCTAGAAAATGTTAAGGTGCTCGGGGGTGGCTTTGTGCCTATGGTTGGGTGACAATGGTGTAGCATTGTCTATGGTGAGATGAGCCCAATATTCTAACAAGAGGTTGGATGAGCCTTTGAGTTTTTGAGGAGGCATATATAGAGCATGCATGGCGAGATTCCATGGAGATAAGTTCAAAGCATATTGTGAAATCAAGGATCGATTCCAAGCTTGTAGCTGATGGGAGTGTTGTAGAGTACAATGATAGATTTGTTGGATTCTTTTAGGTAAAGGGAGTTGACCTTGTTGATACTTCAGTTGCTGGAGATTTTGAGGTGCATGAGAGGGCCGCTTATGTTCGTAGTTTTTTGATAGCCTTGCATGGGTTGTTACTTATAATATGAGCTTGGTATTTTAGGACGGACGTGACTTGTGTAGATTTCTACTTTTATGATTTTGATAGACGTGATTCATTTGTTTTACTCTTGTATGGAGATGTGATTATCTTTGTAGGACATCCTAAACAATGTATGATGTGGTGTCTATAGATTTTGACCCGTGATGTTGACTTGAGGGATGATAGAGTTAGGAAAATAGCTTATGATCTAGGTTTATGTTCTTTTAGATTCACGGGTGGTCAACATTCTTTTGAGGTCAAAAATGTTGTGACACCATCTTGTGTTGATGGATATCATGATACTTCTACATATTACAAGATATATATTCCAACATAGAACAAGACCATACTAAGCAGAATGTGAAGTTTGATGAGGATGTGAGGTCTTCCATTTCATAGGATTCCGCTTCAGTGATTGAGGATAACAAAGGAGGTTGTTTTTTTAGATATTGATTCAGAGACTCGAGATGAATCAGGTTCAAGGGTGGATGATGTGATATTAGGGATGGATACACCCTCACCTTCTACTTCAGCCCATAGAAAGTTGTGATGGCTTACTTAGACATAAAAAGAGGCACAAGAGTAAGTAGCAATGCCTAGATCTTCAGTAAGGGTGAGTATTCCTCCTAGGTGGTATTATAACCATGTTGCATTGGATTCTTCCACTTGTGAGCCTACAAGTTATTTTGAGTAGGTTTCGTGTGAAGACTTGGTGGAGGAGTGTGATGGATAGGTGATACTTCCTTTTTAGAAGACAATGGTTGATTCCAAGATTGCAAAAAGTTTAGATTTGTAGAAGGCAGGTTCAGTTGAGTTGTAGAGGGACTTGACTAGTGTTGTTGAAAACACTTTCTTTGTAAAGAGAGAGTGTTATCTTTTGGGTTAATATGAAAGTGTTTACACAATGTTTGGGGGTGCTTCATGAGATGTGGTGTGCATGGTGTATGGTTATCCCTTGGTTGATATGTGATGGACTTACACATTGAAGGTGGCTTACTCATTTGTTGCTATAATTCATATGGATGCTTACATGACATTCTTAGTTGGAGTGTTGGAGATCTTTAGACAACTTGGTGACATTCTACATGTTGTCCACATGGAGAGGTTGTTTTCTTGGAGAGCGCCCTATTGATGTTTGTAGCATTGGACAAGTACTTCCACACAAGTCTTAGTGTCTAGATGCGTGGAAGTCGTCCAAAACCTTCTACCTTGGTAATTTGCTATAATTAAATGAACTATTAAAGTAAATTTTTTTATTAATTAGTTGAGTTTTATTTAATGAAATGTTGAAGTAATTAGCATTAGTGAATTAAATATTAGCCATTGGTCTCAAGTGAGGTGAGAAGTAATCTCAACCGTTAATCACTCTGGAGATTAGGGTTAGGTCATAACTCAATATTATAAAATCATGGCAAGGGTGAAGGAGGAGACACTTGATAATATTTTTGATACTGAGAGGGTTGGATCATGAAGGACTATGATTCAATGATATCTTGGATAGTTGGAGAAGAACTTCCATCTAGAGATCAATATAGGTTGGGGAGAAGAAAGAACAGAGGCAACCACAAGTGGATTTCAACATATTGGAGCCGCAACAACAAGGTCATGTCGTACTAAGTTTTTTGTACAATCTTTGTGCACATGTACATGGGTTTCAGTGGAGACAGACACATATATGTGGGTTTGACAAAGGAAATGCGCGTACATATCGAAAAATGTGAAAGTTTGAGGTTGTACAACAAACCATGAGTTAATAGGGTTTGCAGGTGTTGTCCAAAGTTTTATATATTTCTATGTGGGACATTTTACCAGTAAGGGAGTCCTTGTAAGATTTGAAGTTATTTGAATGATAAGATTAGTTGATAGGAAGAATATCTTTGTGTATTGTGTATGAGATTTTGATTTCCAGTATTGCTTCCGCTAATTTAGTTGATTATTCTAGCAAGTGTTTTATGTTTTTTGAGCTGCTAATTTGATTTATAGTAAGAAAATCACTAGATAACAAAGTACCTAGGTGTCAGGATTAAGGAAAATCAACATGGCATGAAATCATTCACTCTGAGAGGAAGTCATATGTCATATCCAAAATAGTTGATAGAAGATCTATCAGATCTGCAAGGAGATCTCAACAGATCTATAACCAACAATAAGAAATCAAGGGTTGGATTCCAGGGAAACAACTGTACTGAAGAAGAACTAGGGTTTACAGTTGTACATAGTTGTACGTGAGTTGCAGTAAGAATATTTGCGTACATACATGGGTTTTCTTAAGGAAAGTCACTTACATACGCGGGTTTCAGTAGTGATAGACATGTAGAGGATCGTAAATGTCAATACAAGGGAAGTTTCAACAACATGTTATTTCTAGGGCAATTTATCAGGTCTAAGGGATGGGATCAACAAGTCTTAGAGTTGAAGACATATTGGATGGAGCATCCATGTAACATCCCTGGTCACCAACTAGAATATGCCACTTAAAATTTCGAACTCTGATACTAATTTAAATCATAAAAATAATCTACACATGTACAGATACTTACAAAATAAAAATAGAAATACACATGCAACATACATAGGAAAAACCCATGAAAACAAATGCATAAATATTAATGTATTAACACACAATTGATAGTTAGCTTTGATTAAAATAATACCAACAACGTGTGGACCTTCCATGTCCCTCCCAATATTAGACTACACTGTGCATAACTCTTAGCAGTGGGTCACCCTCGAGTTGGGGATAAACTCCACATTGGTAAGGGATTTCTAACTAGGATAAGGTATCTTAGATAGCAGGAAACTCAGTCATAGGTGCCAACTCGAACTAACATCCTACAGTCCCTCATTCCCCACATGCCTGTCCCACCCTAGGAAGTGTGCCCCTTCTCTACTCAACAGTCCCTTGACTGCCCCACTTCCTTTATGGGGCTTCAACAATAGGTCTGACATGAAGTCTTAGAGCCCTATAGCTGCAGTTTGATACATTCGAAAATCAATTCCCAATAATTCTCTCACCTGGAGAGAATGCTCACGGTCCTGACAACCCACCTCTTCAATATCCTATGGGCCAGCCAACTTGCTTCTTTAGTCCAACTCCAAAGCTAACCAGGGTACTGGTACAGGTACAAGTATAGTAACAACATGGTACTGATGACAACTGAGTGAGTGAAGGAATGATGATAGTATGATAGGAAAATGAACTAATTCCAAAATATATGTATGCATGTTCCCAACTTGACACTTGTCATGTTGAGAACTACCTTGGGCTCACTTGTCCCCATCCTTAGAACTTAGGATGAAATAATTATCCATAATTTATACTTTAATGAATATTAATATAATATTCCTTTGGGATTAAGCCCCCCTAGCTTATCCCCTTATCCTTAACTTTTATCCTCCTTTCCTATCTAGTGTAGTTTATCCCCCCATACTCTTTTACATGGTTGGTCTGCAACAATGATTTGTTTTCATTAATATTTGCATGTGGTTACATATTACAATAATGGTTCACTGACTATTTAACATATGGCTCTCCAACCTAATAATGACACAAACACTCTTTCCTTAAAATACATATACACAAAGGCACTTTGGCCCCAAAACCGTGCACTTACTCCATGTACGCAAAACTCAAGATGATGCACACCCTTCCTTTAATGCGAAATCCTTGCACACTTACACAGGTACGCAATACATTATAAAATGTGTGCACTCTTTTGGTATGAGATTCTTGTGCATCGGCTCAATGCGTGCAGAACCGAATCAAAGACCTTATACCATCAACTCACTAGCTTATATGTATAATTACATTTACATTTACATTCAGTACCCACGACTCACTAGCCTATATGTTTATTTACATTTATATGTACAATTGAGGTTTAGCCTAGGGGTATTACATTCCCCTCCCCCTTATTTATGCATTGTCCTCAGTGCAGTATATACACATATAGAATCAAAACTTCAAAAGTATTACAAAATATGTGGGTATTCTGCTCCATAACATCCTCGTACTCCCAAGTTGCATCTTCATGACCGTACCAGGTCCATTGGACCTTTACTATCCCTACGACTCGATTCCATAGCTGGTTGATCTTTCAGTCCAATATGCACATCGGATGCACTTGAAAGTCGCCCTCTCGCTCCACTTGAATCACATTCCAATCAATGACATGATTAGCATCATGTACACATTTTTTAAACAATGACATATGAAATACGTTATGAATACACATTGATGCTGGTAAGGAAAGAATATATGCTACATGACCAATCCTCTTCAGGATTTCAAACGACCCACAGTAACGTGCTGCCAACTTTGAACAATTTCCCAACTTCAAGGAACTTCTCTTGGATTTTACTTTCAAGAACACATGGTCACCCACTTTAAATTATCTGTGAGTTATGCCTTTATCAACATAGTTTTTCTGTTTGTCCTGGGCAACCTATAAATTCCATTTTATTTTCATCATCTTCTCTTCCATTTCCCTGATTAGTTATGGCCCAACCACTGCTCTTTCTGTTGGGTTATCCTAGCTCACCGATGCATTGCACTTTCATCCATAAAGTGCCTCAAATGGGCTCATCTTTAAATATGATTGGTAACTATTTTTATAAGAAAACTCTACCAAATGAAAATAATCCTCCCATTTCGATGGTTTATCCATCACACACATCCTTAGTATGTCTTCTATCACCTAATTCACTCTTTCTGTCCGCCCATCTGACTCTGGATGATAAGTTGTGCTAAAATTCAGATTTGTTCTAAATCCCTTGAATAATCATTTCCAAAAATTTGATGTAAATTTTGGATCTCTTTCATACACAATTATCTTGGGTACTATACCATGTAGTCGAGAAATTTCTCTCATATAAATATCAACAATGTTGGCTAGCTTGTGTGTGAGCTTTACTGGAATAAAATAGACAGTTTTAGTAAGCTTATTCACCACTACCATGATAGAATCATGATGCTTGTTTGTTCTGGGTAGTTTGGTGATGAAATCCATTGTTAAAACTTCCCATTTCCACTCAGGAATGGGCAATGGATGTAGCAAATCAGCTGGGTGTTTATGCTCAACCCTGACCTTTTGACAGTCCAAACCCCTAGCAATAAAATCCATAACCTCTTTCTTTATACTTGGCCAATAATAATGACTCTTGACAACTGCAATTGTTTTAAGGTAACTTGGGTGCCCAACATAAGGCACATTATACATTTTATTTAAAATCAGATTTTTCAATTCGTGATAATTTGACACATAAATTCTTCCCCTGTACATGAGAATCTCATCTTTTTCTAGATTATATTCTTCAATTTTCTGCTGCAAAATACCCCGTTGTAATTTTGTCATTATTTCGATGTACGATAAATATGATTTTGTAGCTTCTAAGATTTTGTATTTCAAATTTGATTGGTACATGCTAATGGTTGTATCATGCATCTCATGCCCCCTTCTAAGTGCATCAATCACCTTGTTCTCTTTCCCCTTGATATTTTTTATATCAAAATCATATTCACTGAGGAATTCTAACCACTTGCTTTGCCTGCAATTTAGAGTTGGTTGTTCAAATAAATATTTCAGACCACTATGGTCTGTCCTCAACTAAAATATTTTCTCCATGAGGTAGTGCCTCCACATCTTCAAGGCATGCACTATGACTACCAACTCTAAATCATGAGTATCATAATGTCTTTCATGCTCCTTTAATTTCCTTGATTCATAGAACACCACATACCCATTCTGATTAAGGACTCCACCAAGCTCTTTTTTACACACATGAGTGCATACAATGGAGTCTTCATTTGGATCAACAATCCTTAGTATCAGAGTACTTGTTAATAAATGCTTCAAGTGTTGGAAATTCCTTTCAGAATCTGATGTCCACTAAAACTTCACACCCTTCTTCTACAAGGAAGTGATTGGGTGTGCAATCTTTGAAAATCATTTAATGAATCTTCTATATTAACCTGCAAGTCCCATGAATGATCTCACCTTAGAGACATTCCTTGGTATTGTCCACCCCTCAATGGCCTTTATCTTTTCCGGGTCCACTGCTATTCCTTCTTCTGAAATGATATGTCCCAAATAATGAATTTGCTTCTGATAGAATGAACACTTTTTCAATTTGGCATACAACTGATGCTCCTTCAATACCTGTAACACCATTGTCAAGTTTTGCTCGTGCTCTTCTTCAGACTTAGAATATATAAGAATGTCATCCAGGAAGACAATGACAAACTTATCTAAGTATTCTCTGAAAATACCATTCATTAGACATATGAAGACAAATGGTGCATTTGACAACCCAAATGGCACCATTGTGAACTGATAATGGCCATACCTTGTTCTGAAGACAATTTTGCCGGTGTCTTCTTCTTTCTCTATTCTATCTTGTTTTTCTTCTTGTCTTCCCAAGCTTTTTGGAAATTTGGTATTCCTTTATGCTGATCATAAACAAATTTATCCCTTCTTATAGTTTCCTCCAGTGTCTTGGGATCATCATACTATATCTTATCACTGATAAATAATGACATCCCACTCAAATACCTCTAAATATTAACTTGTTCATCCTTGATGAAATAAACATACTTCAACAGTTCTAAGAATCTTCTTTCATACTCATCTATCGCCATACTCCCAAGCTTGAGTTTGAAGAACTCCTTCATTTTCTTATCATAGTATTTTTTTGTTAAGTACTTATTTTGAAAGTATCTCTTGAATTCCCTCCAAGTAACCTTATTTTCATCAATGTGTTATAGCTGCACAAATTGGTCCCACCACATTGATGTTTTTCCTTTGAGATGATAGATGGAAATTCATCCTTATGCTTATGAGGAGTAGTTATGTAACTGGAAGTACTTCCTCATTCCTAATTGTCATGTCTCTGCATCCTCATCATTCTTGTGCTCATCATCAAATGCAGGTGGTTTTATTTTATTTATTTCTCCCTGTAGCTCATCCACCATAGACCTTTTCTTATGCTTCCTAACAAGAGATGGAATTGAACCATTGGGTTACCTCCTAGTTGAATGCCTTAGGGAGTGATGGTTATGCATGCCAACACTTTTTGTTCTTCTCCTCTCATCATGAGATCTGTGACTCCCTGATTTGCTTGACTCCGTCTCCTTATTCATCTTCTTCTCTATTATGTCTAAGATCTGCATTAACTTGATGTTGAATCCTTCTTGTTGTTCTTTGGATTTCATAAGCCTCTCATTATCAACTTTATAACTCTGGACATCATTTTTTATACTTTTTATGGTTTCTACCAATTTCATTCTTTCCTCCTTGCCTTCTCCATGTCCATTTGAATTTGTACATTCATTACCCATACAAACATACATCCATCTGATCTCATCTTCATGGTTTTAATCCATATGTGCATATTCCATGCCTTCCATGCTTCTGAACTCTATGTTGATCTTGTTTTGATCTAAATGTTGTTACTCTGCAAAATGTGTAGGCAACAAGATTTGTTAGACTAAACAATTTAACAAAAACATGAAAATTATGTACAATTTTGTTCCAATAATGCATCAGAATTATTTCTTCTGGTTCCTTATGAAATAAAATACCTAGATAAATTTTATAGGTAGATATATGGATTCCTATATCCAATACCTTTCCAATGACCACTCCCTTTCTCAATTCTGAGTCTTGAGCAAAAAGTTATGGCCATTTGAATATTACGCAAGAATTCATTTTGTTCACACCTTAACCGAGTGCAAATCTAAACTATATATATGCTTGTTTGTTTATGTTCTTCTGGAGTTTTGATAGGATCCCAATTGGGTTCCTTCATCATCATAATCTGGATAATCTGTCCAAGTTTCACTTCTTTCCGGGTTCTGGGCTGCTAGATAGAGTCTGTCGAAGTTTAATGTCAATTCGTATTTTTTTGGTCTTGAATGCTACATGTACCTTCTATGCCCTCTTAAATTTTTTTAACATGCGTGGAATTTTAATTTAGCTCCATGAATTTTTTCTATGGTTCAATATATTTCCATAGACTGCTCTTGTGCCTCAATCTGATTCTGGAGCAAGAAGTTATGGCCTTTAGAAGTTAACTGAGGCTTAAAATTTACTCTCCATTGTCCAGGCTGTAAATCACTCATCCTAACTCCGTTTGAAGAATGAGATACACCATTAGAAATCTATCACCGAGCTCTTTCATTTTATATTCATAAGCTACATTTGAGGCACAATGTTTTTGAGTAGCTAAAAACACTGTTTAGGGCCTCAAAAATTCCTTGCAAAAATATAACCTTCAAAAATACAAAACATTTCGTGGAAAATCATTGGTTTTCTGGTGTTGTAGTCCACCAAATCAACTTCGCGCACACCAGTTCTAAATTATACACCCATACTTAGCATGCACAAGTTCTATACATGCAACACCCAAAATGCACTACATGTACAGTGTGCCCATATCCAATGTGCACAACGTTTGTGTCACGCTCCAATATCTAGTGCGCACAACTTTTGTGTTGCACACCCAGATCTAGTGCACACAAATTTTGTGTCACACACAAATATTATGTGCGCATTTCAATATCTACACCACACAACACCAAGGTTCAATGCACTCACACCGTGCACCAACACTCCCTGCGCACCACCAATTCTACTTTCGTGCGATGTGAATACTTAACGCGCACGCACAATGCACTAACATTGCACAAAAAAATTTGCACTGCGCTCTGCCGACACTCAATGTGCACTCCTTGCACACCAATATTATGTGTGTGCCACAAGCTTTGCACCATGTGATGCCAAATTCTAGTGCGCTCACCCGTGCACCTATATTGTGAGTACGCCACCAATTCTGCACGGCGCAGTGCCAAATTTTAGTGCGCACCCCTGCGCATCACTAACTCTGCACTGCACAATGCCAAATTTTAGTGCGCACACCTATGCACCATTATTTTTCCGCGCATCACTAGCTCTGCACCGTGTAGCACCAAATTTTAGTGCGCACATTTGTGCACCATTATTTTTCCGCACTTAGCTGATTTTTCCATAATTCCGACTTGCAAACTTCATATTCATCTCTGGCCCATACAAGTCTGGTGTTGAATGAGAAGCTCTGTAGTTAAACTTCACATGACCATTTTTTATCCTATGAACTCAATTTGATCTTTGCATAGGAATTTTGACCTTTTCCCATCGAATTCCTCCATAACTTTGTTACAGAAATTGGGGCTTTTGCCCAATTTCAACCAATTTTGTCTTGGGCACCATGCCCGCTCTGTAAACTAAAAAATTCGGCCATCTATAGGCCCAAATTTCCCTATTAGAAATTGAAATTGCTTATTTTTAATTTTTGGGTTTGATTCTTCACATTACCCATGAGATTTCTCTTAATTTTATTGCCATAATTTAATCAAACAAGTTGCAGACATACTGCAGAAGTTAGTTCTTTCCAAATTTTCACTTTAACATTCTACTAACTCGGACCATCCAAGCTCGGTGTTGAAAATTGGGCTCTGATACCACATTGTAGCATCCCCAGTCACCAACTGGACTATGCCACTTAAAATTTCGAACTCTGATACTAATTTAAATCATAAAAATACTATGCAAATGCACAGATGCATACAAAATAATAACATAAATACATATGCAACATACACAGAAAAAACCCATGAAAACAAATGCATAAATATTAACACAACACATGAATTAACACACAGTTGACATTTATCTTTGATTAAAAGAACACCAACTATGTGCAGATTTTCCACGTTCCTCCCAACCTTAGATCTCACTGCGCATAACTCTCAGTAGTGGGTCACCGCCGAGTTGGGGCTAAAATCCACCTGGGTAAGGGATTCCTAACTAGGATAAGGTATCTCAGATAATAGGAAACTCAGTTACAGGTTCCAAATCGAACTAATAGCCTACAATACCTCATTCTCCACATGCATATCCCACACCAGAAAGTGTGCCTCTTCTCTCCTCAACAGTCCCTCGACAACCCACTTCCTTTCTGGGGCTTCAACAACAGGTCAGGCAGGAAGAGTCAGATCCCTAAAATGCAGTTTGGTACCTCCGAAAATCAATTCCCAGCAATTCTCTCACCTGGAGAGAATGATCACGAGCCTGAAAACACTCATCCTCAATATCCTACAGGCCTGACAACCCGCTTCTTCAGTCCAACTCCAAAGCTAACCAAGGTACAAGTACATGTACAAGTATAGTAACAACAGGGTACGGATGAAAACTAAGTGATCAAAGGATTAATGATAGCATGATAGGAAAATGAACTAAGTCCAAAATATATGCATGCATGTTCCCAATTTGACGCTTGTCATGTTGATAACTACCTTGGGCCCACTTGTCCCCATCCTTAGAACTTAGGATAAAATAATTATCCATACTTTATACTTTAAGGAATATTAATATAATATTTCTTTGGGCTTAATCTCCCCTAGCTTAGCCCCTTATCCTTAACTTTTATCCCCCTTTCCTTTCTAGTGGAGTTTATCCCCCCATACTCTTTTCCATGATTGGTCTGCAACAGTGATGTGTTTTCATTAATATTTTCATGTGATTACATATTACAATGATGACTCACTTGCCATTTAACATATGACTCTCCAGCCTAATAACCAAATAGGCACTCTGGCCTCAAAATACATATACATAAAGGCACTCTGGCCCCAAAACCGCACACTTACTCCATTGTACACAAAACTCAATATGGTGCACACCCTTCCTTTAGTGTGCAATCCTTACACACTTACACAGGTGTGCGATACATTGTAAAATGTGCACACTCTTTTGGTATGAGATTCTCATGCATTGACTCAATGCGTGCATAACTGAACCAAATACCTTGTACCATCAACTCACCAACTTATATGTATAATTACATTTACATTTAGAATCAATACTCACAACTCACTATCCTATATGTGCATTACATTTATATGTACAATTGGGGTTCATCCTAGGGGTATTACAATCCAACTTCTTATCTTGGAAAACAAGAGTTACTTTGACTTTGAAGGAATATGACCTTTGGGAGATAGTGGACAAATTAGTTGTTGCAGCTACAAATCCACAAGCTTTGATAGCTCACGATAAGAAGGAAATTAAATTTGAGTAGGTAATTTTGGATTCAATGAAGGATAATTGAATTCCTCACTTATCTGAGAAGAATATGACCAAGGAGATGTTTGATTCCATGGTAGGATTATTCCAGAGCACTAACATGAATAGGAATATGGTCTTAAGTAATAAAATCATATCTATGCAAATGTCTATATCTGAGAATGCTACCATCTAATTCATGAGCATCACTTAGGTATGTGATCAACTTGAAAGTATAAGGGATAAATTGGATGACATAGAGCTCATTAATGTGGCATTGGATTGTTTTCCCAAGTCTTGGAAACTGTTATCCCCATTTTGTGGGATAACTAAGGAGATCATGTCTCGAGGTCATCAGGTTGCAGATATGGAGTGCTGAGAGACTACATGACCAACAATGTCCACTTGCACAGATGGAGACCGTTCTCACCACCATAGAGGTCAGGAGTTTTAGGATGGCATCCACCACACCAGCTAGTTTCCGAAAGGCATTGGGCCTTGTTCCATGAGGTAAAAGTAAGGTATTATGGTGAGTGTCATTTCAATATTTGAGGCATTTTGAGTATGTTGTATCTTAGAATTCTTTATATTTCATGACATATGCTTGGACATTATGTCTTTTTCCCTGTTTTACCTTGGTAGTTGACATTGTTCCCTAGTAAGAGGTCTTCCTCAAGAATGGATTTGCTACTATGAACTCCCTTGAGGAGCCATTGTACCGTTCCCATCCATACTTACCACTTTCCATCACTTAAACCCCCCCATTTCCTTGTCTCTTGTGATTTTAGGGTGTATTGACCCAAGAATGGGTTGTCCCTCATTCCATGGGAAGAAGGGGCTAAAGGCCCACATGGATTTTTGTTGGATAAAATCCTATATATAGGTCTTCTATATGATTCACCCAGGGATCCCCTTAGAAAAAAATGAAACACTTCTCTGTAAGAAAAGGGGGACCTACAAGAATGAATGATAGTGAATGCTTAGGGGGTCAGTTGGAGTATAGGAGGTCTCATCACGAGCCGACCTATCATCATCATGGATATCTAGTGGTATGACATTACCATCATCTGGCCACCAAGCCAGGGTAGTGGATCTTAGTTACACAATTGAGAGAAAGAGGGTCCCATCACAAGCCATCCTTCTCATTTCTGTAAGGTATTTGTAACTGGAACTGTCATTATCTAGACACCACAACAAGACAGTGGAATTCAACTTGTTCCTTAAAATGTGAAATAAATAAAGAATGGTAAGAGGATGGGCTTGGAAAAAGTGCATTGCAAACGAAGGTGCCATGCACCCTCTACAAAGGGACCCATGAATGAGATACTACAACCCCTTGTATGTCATGAAACCCATGCCCAGTGAGTCTTGATCCTCAACCACTTCATCTACTTCGCATGGATTATAGAGAGATCACTTGGGAAACACTCCTCGACCTAGGGAAATATCTATCCAATAGGACAACTCATGAACCCTCCCATATCCAATCTTGGCAAGTTGCATAATGTATTTGAGAACTTACTTGTTCAACCATGTAATCTTTGATGCACATGTTTAGGTGGATCATTTATTGATTTGATCTACTCATCATGATATTATGACTTGAGATCCTTGGAGCGTGTGCTTATTTGTCTTTGCAGGACATAGTTAGTGGATAGTTTTGGAAGAACAAGCCTATCTTGGGCTTCCATGGGGCTTGAAGCCCACAGGTTGGGTGCCAAGGGCCCACATGTAGGATCATGGAGACATATCTTTGGAGGCATAGAAGACATTATGGATGACATGACCTAACCCTTATATGCCAAACATTTTTCCTAGGAGAAGAAAAACATCACTTTTAGAAGCTTGATGTCACCTATAGGGATAGTGTTTGGTGGTGAAGGTGTTGCTTGATGACATGTTGCACATTTTGAAGGAAGGAAGGTAGAATACCATTAAGAGAAGACTTGGATGAATGACAAGTGGCCTTTGGAGGCCTAGCCATGCATCTACTACCCCAATGACTTCTTCAAAGTGCCAAAACGTCCCCTAAGGGGGTGACATCACCTTATGCTAGGGTTTCTTTTGTGTAAAAGTGAATTTTAAGTGAATATCTTAATATTGCTTTGTTACAAGGGGTAACATAAGGGTTGTGGACCCCTTATCTTATGTTTTAACCTTGCTAATGTGGACAAACTATGCAAATGGCATTTTGTATAAATATAGATCATAAGATCATATTTTGAATCATATCTCTCCAATTTGGAGAGGCCTTGGACTGAAATTTTTTCTATCTTTGGCTATTTATCTCTTGTGCTGTTGTGTATGGATATATTTCTAGGTTATTGGTTGGTGGAAGTAATGCACTAGCCTTGAAAGGATTTTATCTTGCTATTGTGGTGGTTTATCTTAGCATATTTCCTTGAATTGGTAAGAAAATATGCTTTGTATTATCATTTGTGTTTCAAGTCAAGGTTATTTTTCTAGAGATAGGTGTGAAGTATAAGGGCATACACCCCCACCTTAGTCTCCATCATATTTTTTCTCGAGTATTGTTGATTTAGCAAGGTTTTACTAAGAGAAGTATATGTGCATACACCCTCTCATTTTAAACCCTATATAGGGATACTTTCCTTGGGGATTAAGAGGATTTACACCCCCAAGGAAGGTAGTACCTCTAGCTCATTATTTTCTTGACCCCATTAACTCAATCACTAAAGGAACTACTCATCATTTGTTTCATTGGAGAAATAAATTGTTTCCTTGGTAAACGTGAAAAGTCAAGGTCTTCAAGAGCACATACTATATGAAAGTGTGTCTTTTCTTCTATCTCAGGTAGGTACAATCACTTTTGCAGGTACCCAAATACTTGGAAACTTTAAACCACCCGGAGACGAGTCATCAAAGACACTTTCCTCTTCCATTATTGACCTTTAGGGGGATACTTCCCTTCCTTTCATTGCATCCGTCCAAATCCCCTAGGGTCACCAGGATCACCTCTCTAGAGTGACCTAGTCACCCTTGAAGCACGAGACCTATATCGAGGTGACAATGGGTATAGTGTTCCTTAGTTATCACCACTTGGTGGTTGGGTCATGATTTTCCCAACCTACAAATTGTGCGATAACATTTTGGTGTTGTTTCCGGGGAGGATTTTGAATCCTCTTCATGCCCTGAAGACACTTTGGTAAGATTCCCTCCCAAAGCCTCTATCCCTTAGCTTGCGTGATGAATCCATTGAAGAATGTTCCATTTTTCACCGTTGATAAGTTTCCCTTGATGCTTGTCTGACGACTCCACTTTCCAAGGACCCACCTTTCCCTCCTTCGATGAGGCTTGATCTCACCTGGAGAATCCATTGAGGTGTCCTTTTGGTCAATGGAATTATGGCACCATGGGATGAAACCTCATCCAAAACTTGTTATGACTCGAAGATGGAGTTTTTATAGATGGAAAAGGAAAATGTTGCTAATAAAGCTGCTAAGGAAATGACGAGTCACATAAGAGAGTCATTTTATTCTCTTGAAGATGAAGAAGTGCTTGAAGGATAGATATATGAATAAACTTACCAAGAATATTCCGATGAAGATCCGGACGAGACACTTAATGAAGAAGAAGTGCTCATATCTTCCCTTCCATTTGATGAAGACATCCGAGCCTTTGTTCCTTCCGCACATCAAGAAGAGAACATGATGAGTTATAATCCTTTTGAATATATTGATGCCACTTTATTTTGTGACTTTGTAAGTGAAGAGGTGTTAGATGATCCCTTGGATGTGACATGTATTTCTAAAAAAAGGCGCATAAATCACTCTGCATTAAGAATCAAGCCTCATGTGATGAAGAGGAGATGGAGGAGCATGCCCATGAAGAGAAAAAAGAATCTTGATGAAGCGAAACATGTTGAGGCATCATTATCTTTTCTCCATCTTGATGTAGTTGAGGTTGTCCAACTGTTCTCTCCTCCTGTTCATCAAGTTCAAGAGGCAACTACCCTCAATGATGAATTTGAGGGTCCTTTTGAAGATGTCCATGCCTCTACTCTTGTTGCACACGAAGATAAATAGATGGTCACTTTTGTTGATGGTCTTGTGAGAGTACCTTTACATATGGTTGATGAGCATATAAACACTTTTATATAGAGTAGCAGATGCAGGTGGGATTTTGGTTGTCTCCTTTTCGATAGAGACCCTATTTATGACATTGAGGGTAGCCCTCAAGGAAAGGGGTTTGATTTTTCATCTTCAGAGGACTACTTTTCATGCGTATATGTTTCATATGTTTGGGAGCCTAATGATGACATGATTACATATTTATTCGAGGACTCTCAACCAATTTCATCCTTAGTATTGGATGAATACCAGGACGTGTCCACCTCAAAGTGATCAAAGGTTCACTCTACAAAGAGGAAGTACTTTCATATTGATGATTTCTACAGGGATTTGAAGATACAGAGGGCACGTTTTTCCCTTCCTATATTTTATCATGTCCCTTACCTCATTTCCTCCTCTGAGGGAAATCACGAGGTCTTCTTGGGACCTCTCATATCTGCTCGGTCTTTAGGAAGCAACGATCATGTTCAAGAGGATGAATATGAGACTTCGTCTACATATAGTATCCCCCTTCAGAGATGGATTGATCAAGCTTTTGTCTATCACTTCAGGAAGGATTCCTTGCATGATCAAAGTTGCAGATATTATTTCCAGTAGGATTTCCTCCCTCCCACCCATCTCCACGAGTTTCATTTCACGATTGATTATATATCTATTTATGCTCATGATCATCATGTGTGTTTTACATGATCAAGCACAGGGGGAGAAACTTTGATGGGATGATCAACTGGTTGCACTGGTTGTATGAATTCAGCTGACATCACCCATAACCCCATCTTCAGGGCCTGAAGGCCCCAGGTAAGTAGGTAAGTCATTTTGTTTTCTTTCATTTGCATCTTGATTTATCATATTAGCTTAGATGCATTTAATATTTCATTTTTCTCTACTTGCATATTGATTTCATGCTTAGTTTAGAAGTTTTTGAAAAAATGCTAAAATTTTATTTTCTAGATTAGTTTTCATTTGTTTTTTTAGTATATGGACAAAGGGTGATAGCACCACCCTAGATGCTTTGATGTTTTTGTCTGCGTTTTGGCAGACATGGGTCTACCAGGAGATATTGTGGTTCTCATGCACTTTACAGTGAGCACATGTCCCCAAGTAGGAGCCATATGTTATCCATATTTTGTGGGATAGCTAAGGAGATCATGTCTCGAGGCCATCAGGTTGCAGATATGTAATGTCGAGAGACTACATGACCATAAGTGTCCACTTTCACATATGGAGACCCTTCTCACCACCAAAAAGGTCACGATTTTCAGGATGGCATCCACCACACCAGGTGGTTTTCAAAAGGCACCGAGCCTTGCTCCATGAGGTACAAGTCAGGTATTATGGTGAGTGTCATTTCAATATTTGAGGTATTTTGATTATGTTGTATATTAGAATTCTTTATATTTCATGACATATGCTTGGACATTATTCCTTTTTCCCCATTCCACCTTGGTGGTTGACATTGTGCCCTAGTAAGTGGTCTTCCTCGGGAATGGGTTCTCTACTAGGAACTCTAAATTGAAGAGCCATCATATCATTCCTGACCATACTTACCACTTTCCATCACCTAAACCCCCCCATTTCCTTGTCTCTTGGGATTTTAGGGTGTATTGACTCAAGAAGGGGTTGTCCCTCATTCCATGGGAAGAAGGGGATAAAGGCCCAGATGGATTTTTGTTGGTTAAAATCCTATATATATACCTTTCAGATTCTTTGCCCAACGACCCCCCAAGAAAACAATGAAATGCTTCTCTATAAGAAAAGGGGGAACTACAAGAATAAATGATAGTGAATTCTTGGGGGGTTAGTTGGGGGATAGGAGGTCTCATCACGAGATGACCTATGATGATAATGGGTATCTAGCGGTATGGAATTACCATCATTTGGCCACCAATCCAGGGTAGTGGCTATCAATTACACAACTGAGAGAAAGGGGGTCTCATCACAAGCCAACCTTCTCATTTCCACAAGGTATTTGTGAGTGACACTTTCATTATATAGACACCACGCCAAGACAATGGCCTTCAACTTGTTCCTTAAAACATGAAAGAAACAAAGAATGTAAAGAGGATGGGATTGAAAAAAGTGCATTGCAAACGAAGGTGCCATGCACCCTCTACAAAGGCACCCATGAATGAGATACTACAACCCCTTGTATGTCATGAACCCCATTCCCATAGAGTCTTTATCCATAACGACTTCATCTAATTCACATGTCTTAGAGAGAGATCAGTTGGGAAACACTCCTTGACCTAGGGAAAGATATATCCAATAGGACACCTCATCAACCCTCCCATATCTAAGCTTGACAAGTTGCATAATATCTTTGAGAACTTACTTGTTTGACCAGGTAATATTTGATGCACATGCTTAGGTGGATCATTTATTGATTTGATCTACTCATCATGATATCCTTGAGGGCGTGCTTATTTGTCCTTGTAGGACCTAGTTGGTGGACAATTTGGAAGAACAAGCCTAGCTTGAGCTTCCATGGGGCTTGAAGCCCACAGGTTGGATGCCAAGGGATCACATGTCAGATGAATGATACATACCTTTGGAGGCCTAGAAGACATTATGGATGACATTACCTATCCCTTACATGCCAAACATTTTTCCTAGGAGAGGCAAAAGGTCACTTTTAGAAGATTGGCGTGACCTAGAGGGCTAGGGTTTGGTGGTGAAGGTGTTGCTTGTTGACATGTGGCATGTTTTGAAGGAAGGAAGGTTGAATACCATTAAGAGAAGACTTGAATGAATTAAAAGTGCCCTTTGGAGGCCTAGCCATGCATCTACTACCCCAACAACTTCTCCAAAGTGCCAAAACGTCCCCTAAGTGGGTGATGTCACCTTATGCTAGGGTTTATTTTTTGTAAAAGTGAATTTTAAGTGAATTGTTTAATATTATTTTTTTACAAGGGGTAAGATAAGGGTTGTGGAACCCTTATCTTATGTTTTACCCTTTCTAATGTGGACAAACTATGTGAATTCCATTTTGTATTAATAGAAATGATAAGATCTCATTTTGAATCACATATTTCCCATTTAGAGAGGCCTTAGATTGAAATTTTCGCTATATTTGGCTATTTCTCTCTTGTGCTCTTGGGTATGGCTATCTTTCTTGGTTATTGGTTAGTGGAAGTAATGTGCTATCTTTGGAAGGATTTTCTTTTGCTATCGTGGTGGTTTATCTTAGCATCTTTCCTTGAATTGGTAAGAAAATTTGCTTTTCATTATCATTTGTTTTTCAAGTCAGGGTTATTTTGCTGCATCCAGGTGGGAAGTATAAGGGAATACACCCCACCTTAGTCTCCATCATATTTTTTCTTGAGTATTGTTGATTTAGCAAGGGTTTACTAAGAGAAGTATAAGTGCATACACCCTCTTAGTCTAAACCCTAGCTAGGGATACTTACCTTGGGGAGTAAGAGGATTTACACCACCAAAGAATGTAGTACCTCTAGCTCATTCTTTTCTTGACCCCATTAACCCAATCACTAAAGGAACTAGTCATCATTCGTTGCATTGTAGAAATAAATTGGTGCCTTGGTAAACATGAAAATTCAAGGTCTTCAAGAGCTCTCACTTGGATTTTGTTCTTTGAGCCCTAGACTCTTTTCCCTCATTGAGGCATTCCTTCTCTCTTACTAAACCTTGCTGTTGTTAACAAAATAACCCTACAACCATAAGGCTGGAGAAACCCTAACTGTTCTAACCTTAATATCTCACAAACTAACCCTAGACTTAAGTTAAAACTCGCCCCTCATATTCTACTTGATACAATGCACATTTTGGTCAACTTTTGGGAAAGCTTCATTGGGTGATTTTTCTTCTGTAAAGAATTATATGTTACAGACATAAGGCTGATAAATTATTTGCAAAAATGTTTTATAACAACCTTGTTTGACTAGTCATTGTCGGTTCACCCATTGCATATTTAAATGAACTTGAAACATATTTAATTTCATCCTTTGTTATCATTATATTGCTGATAATTAATATGTTTTTATCACTGCAAATTAGGGACAACAAGATTAGATTTCTTGTCCACGTAACATACTATATGCAAGTGTGGCATTTCTCGTGTCTCGGGAAGGTACAATCACTTTTACAGGTACCCAAAGACTTGGAAACGTTAAACCACCTGGAGATGAGTCATCAAAGCCACTTTCCTCTTCTATTATTGAAATTTAGTGGGATACTTCCCTTCCTTCCATTACATCCGTCCAAATCCCCCTAGGGTCACAGAGACCGCCTCCCTAGAGTGACCTAGTCACCCTTGAAGCGTGAGACCTGTATCGAGGTGAAATTGGGTATAGTGTCCCTTAGTTGTCGCCACTTAGTGCCCCTTAGGAGTCTACACATGGGAAAAAATACCATATTGGCAAAGGCTTTGGGATGATTTTATCCATGGAGAGACTTGGGAGGAGTCTAAAGGAAACAAGTAGGGAAGTGGTGATGAGAACTTGGACCTTGTCAATAAGACAAGAAAGGGCAAAGGAAATGGTTCCAAAAAGAATGGTAACAATGATGGAGGAACATAACTATCATGGAAGAAGAAGGACTTGAGTAAAATCAAGTGTTTCTCATGTCATAAGAATGGACATTATGCATCTTAGTGTCTTGAGAAGAAAAAGGGAAGAGGAAAGACACTGATAGTAAAATCAACATAGATGCAACTAGATGAGTTTGCAGTAAAGTTTGAAAATGATTTCATACTAGTTTCTTTCCTTTCTACTAGCACAACTACCATGAGGGTGTGGTACTTGGAAACTAGTGCATCGCGTCATATGAAAAAAATATGGGAGTTTCTTAGCAGTCTGACGAAGAAGGACTTACGGATTCATATGGAGCTTGGTGATGATGCCAAGTATGTAGTGAAGGGAGAGGGAATAATCTTGTTCCATCTTGAGTCAGGAGGTTCATTTGATGCCCAGGATGTTCTTTATGTACTAGGACTAAAGAAGAACTTGTTCTCAGTCTCAACTATGGAGGATAGGGGTTTTGTCATTATTTTTCAGAGAGGGAAAGTACTCATATGTTCAAAGAAAACTATCCTGGACATAACAATGGTCATTGGGCTTAGAGAGAGCACTTTATATAGGTTGTAGGGAAATCTTTTTTTCAAATTTGGTACATGACAATAATAACCTATGTGAGCTATGGCACAAGAGGTTGGGACACCTACACTACAAGGTGTTTCCGATTATGAGGGGGATTTTTAGGTCTTCTAGAGTTCATTTTTGAGCAACAGGGAGTGTGCAGAC